>JAZHGK010006664.1:0-24227 GCA_037855215.1 Waitea zeae | reverse complement strand
CAGTCCAAAAACTGTCGGACACGTTTCAGATTCGTCGGTGGCCCACGCCTGGAGTTGTTCCATGATCTTCACCCGCGTGTTAGCCAAGCAGCCGTTGGGCATTCCTTCCTCGCTGAATCGAGATTCTGGTACCGGCTTGAGCTCCTGCTTGATAAAAGCTTGACAGACACCAATGTCATTGAATGAAAGGACAAAAAAAAAAGTCAACAAACGTACTAAGTTGTTGATAATCTCGAATTTCCTGTATCCCTTCTATTTGACGAGCAGCGAGTTCCTCCATCCTTTTCGTCTGAAGATTTGTTGCGTCGTTTATTTGAGTTTTGATCCTCTCGAGTTCGCCTAGTCCACGGATTCCGGTGCTGACCTGCAAGAGCCAAATCAGAAGCGACGTTTAGACTAAGAGGGGTCACAATCAGCTTACACGAAATACGCTAACGCGTAACTCTATCTTCCTCTGAAGCTGCTTGACTTGCTCCTCGTCGTCGCCTTTGTGCGACAGGTTGTACCGAAGACGTCTCGCTCCTCCCAAAAACTTACCTCGGCGCTTGTCGTCGATGGCCTGTCGTGCTTTGATCGCTTCCATCACTTCCTCAAACACACTGCCGTGACCAACGTTATACATCATTCGTATGTCGCGATAGCGAAGCTAGACGGACGAACCTAGTCAAGTCATTTATATCCTTCATCCACGTTCCCTGTTGTTGGTTGCGCTGCTCGTCCTGTGAGCCGGGGGCGACGGGCGAAAAGCGGGGATCAGACTGAGTCGCCTGCGAGACGGCTGTAGCGTATCCGGCGATTTCCTGAGCGAGCTGCGCGTACGCCTCGCGGTTGGCCTTGGCGTTCTATACGGGCCATGACCGTCGTCGTCAACGAACGTTCCCAGCTGGGTCAAAAATCCCAGCAAACGCACCTCGGCGGACTTGCAAACTTCGACGGCGACTCCGACCATCGCTACGAGGCCGTCGCCGGCGACTGGAACGAGTGCGAGTAGAGGAGAGAGGGTTTCTAGTAGGCTGATTGTTCCAGAAAGAGTCATGATGGCTATGTTGCGATGACCAGAGAGTTGTGAGCGAGCAAAGGAGGAGAGGAAGGGAGGAGGGGAATGGTTGGGGGGGGATGGCGCTATCCTGCCAAACCGTGGTTAACACGAGGCGCTGATACGTTGTTTGATGCCTTGAGGAGAGAGCGTGTGCGTCTAGAGCTGCGTGTGAGCGAGAGAAGGTTCCCACACACACAAGGACAGCAGGCGCTCACCACACAGATGAAAGTTGAATATATTTCGATACGTTCTGTTTCGTAGTCCCCCAGTGCTTAGCCCGCAACGAGCACCTCTTCAGACAACTTTTGGATCGAGAGCGAAGTAAAAACACAGGTTTGTATTTGACGGAAAGGCTTAGACAGATTTCGTAGAGTTCGGATGCAAGTATGAGCGTGGGAGGCAGATAGTCAATCTGTCATTCCACAGAGTTGACGGCCATATGGTGCATGCCAGAGTTGTCACTTCTCCGGCGTGTCGCCGGAAGCCTCCGTGCAATTCGCGGGGGAATCAACCGCCGCCAACACGTTTGAACTTTCACTACCTTTGGTTCGAGCACTGGTTGTTCAGTATTCAAATGTAGACATGAAACATCGGAAATGTGATAATTGTACATGGTCTGTAACTGATGACCCGCAACCCAAAAATCCGTAACCCGTAACCTGTACCGAGCCCGCGGCCATAAGTAGCCCGGAAGTAACTTGCCTAGTAGCCCGCAACCCGTTACATCCAGGCTGAAGGTGAAATGCTAAGATGACTGCATTTGGATCACAAGACTATTCTTTGTCATAGCAGACAGCCTTGTTTTCTCCGTCCCATGTTACCACACCAATTCTACCCCGAACAGCCTCTACATCCTCCTGAGATACGCCTGTGGATGTTTCGATGTGAACCGCGTCGATCGGCAACGCGTCTAAAAATTCTAGCAGTTTGCGTCGTTCGAGCCAGTGGAACGGGACGTCTCTCAGCACGAGCGTGCGCAGGTTGGAAAGCACGTGATCCCGCGGATGACTACCCAGCGCCAAGATCTCTTCCACGCATCGCGGCCACAGCGCGCCGCAGAGGACGAGCGTATCCAGCCACTCGTACTGACGCAGCGCAGACACCATGGCCGTCGCCGCCCCGTCGACGGCCAGCTCGTGCAGATTGGGCGCCAAGGCGGCGGGCTTCATGCCGGCGACGATGGCGGAGAAGCGCGAGGCTCGGTCTTCCGACGGTGCCATGCCGTCGTCGAGGAACTCGACGGAGATCATCGCCTTCTGAGTCTCCAGCGGCTGCCAGAACGGGGCCGCCGACGGCGCGAACGCGAACGTCACTCGCGGTTCGGCGCAGTGGACGGGGGAGATGAGCGTCAACGTCCGCAGGGGCGCGACGGAGGCGTCGCGGGACGAGATCGCGGGCTTGGCCAGGCAGGACGCCGCCCTCGCGCGGTCTTCCAGGTGCGCGGGCGTGTTGGTCTGGAACGAGAGGTGCATGTGTGCTTCCGTCGGTATCGTCACGCGCTGCAGGAAATGTGTGCCGTCACCGACGGATTCGTGAAGGCTGAATCTCTTCAGGGTTTTCAGATGCACGACGCGCCGCTCTGAGTCGACGGTGTCGTCGTCAGAGAAGATGGGGTAGATCAGACTCAGTGTTTCCAGCGCTTGCAATGCGATGAGCATGTCCAACCATCGCGTCAGTGTGACGTTGGACTGTCCCCAAAATCCATCGAAGCGCACGGAGAGATGGCGCAAATGACCCACGTGTATGAAAGGCCGAGGTGCCAAATAGACGTTGGTCAAGAGGAGGGATGATAGTTTCGGGGCGTTGGGGCAGGCAAACAGTGAGTGTTCCCTTACTTCGTCGCGAAACTCGAGTGAGAGATCTTCCAGCAATGGCAGCTCGTCGGCCTCCTCAAGACTCTGCAAGACGTCCTCAAAGGAGTCGCAAAAGTCGGATTGGATTTTCAGCCTCTGTAGGCGGCTGACCATAGTCGGGAACTCTAGGGTATGGGGTTCACTGGCGTACAGTCTGTCGAGACAGAAGCTCAACGAAACCGGCAGCATGTTAGACCTTCTTAGCGAACATTCCACGAGATTTATGTTACAAGAAGTGATGTTAGTCCAAAGAGTAGAGTCTTTGGTAGATATAGTGCGCCAATGGGTACAGACAGATGCGATCCGGGTTAGAGTCAAGAAGGACGGGATCAGCGACGGCGAGTTGTGAACCAGGCGGAAGATGCTGAGAAGGAGTTCGGGAGGCAGCCGATGAATTGGTAAAAATGTATTCCTGTAAGACCTGAGAAGACGCAGCTCTTCCTGAAGTGCCTGAATACGTTGGTCTACATCGCGCGAAAATTCTTCTGGGACACCTGAGAAGAGACTGCAGTAGCAGGTCACGCAGTGGTTGTGTTCGTCCCTAAGTGGGGCGCGAGTTGGTCGCGTAAGAATCATGTTGAATCGAGCAAAGAATAGCTTACATCTGGTCTTGAACAACGCCGAAGAGTAAGGTAACAAGAAGAGTCCAAGAAAGGAAGATTCACGCGTCGCAGGGCCTACACGTGCACTCGAGTCGTTGAGACCAAAAAGGTAAGCACTAAGGCTGGGGACAATTAAAAAGTGGGCGGCACCCCGTGCGTAGTATGGCGAGCCTTGGTTTTGTTAACATCACTCTATGCTTCTGGAGCAATTATGTAACATCGTCTATCGTTCCGGCAACTGTCTACTTACCAATACCAGATAATTATTGTTCCGTAAAGATGAGGTCATACTGCAGAAGGCGAATCCGAATATATAATGGATGGACGTACGAATGTTTCTCTTAATAAGTTTACCACCTACTCCTAACTCGGAAGTTGATCACCTCATTTGAAAAGAGGTGTTCCATTGTGAATCCAATATGAAGACAAAAATCTGCAATATTGTCAATACCAAATCTCAGACGGCATTAGACGTTGATGCGGATTATCAAACTGTTATCGGCAATCCTGTGAACGAAAGCGACACCCAAATTGTGAGTTTTTATTCTTATTTTATTGCTTGTTGCTTATTGCGTGATTTACATATTGATATACGTTCGAACAGTGGGCGATCGAACGAGTATTAGTGGATCGGCATACCATTCGAAACATCAAAACAAACAATTACCTGGCACCGGATGGCAGTTCGAGCGATGGAAGGCCAATCGCCGTCTCAGAAAAGCCGTTTGAATGGGAGATATTCCCTGATGTCAACTTTCCTGGATCGATGAGGTTTTGTACGTCCTTCACGATGCTTGTGATTGAATTGGCAGATGAGGGTAATGAAACGCCTGGGGTTGGTCAATCACCTTCAATCATAAAATTCCACGTGTGCTTGACAATCCCCCCCCTAGACTCCAGTAAAACTCGTCACGAACACTGCAAAAGTGCATCAGACATGGCGGGTTCTTCCAATTCGCGACTGATGATCGCATATTCGGATCAAATTTAATCGAGACACCAATACATTCTGTTTTCTTGTCCGAGTAAAATCGTACTAAGCGTCCGATCCGCCCTCTTCTACAGTATCTTGGGCATCCTACTGATACATGTTTCACACCAACCTGAGTAGATCCGCGAGAACACCCATCGCTGTCACAGCTGCGCCAGCGCCAGCCCCTTGCACGATGAGCGGCCGTGCACCATAGCGCTGGGTATGGAACATGATAATGTTGTCTGATCCGCCCAACGATGTCGCAAACGCGTGATTCGTCGGATACCTGCAATCCGCAATGAACTCACGTCGCTCACGTAGTTTTGAGAAAAGTTATGCTTACTTCGCAAGCTCAGCCTTGACTTCCTTCTTGACTACGTCCACCACACCCACGAAGCGAAGCACGGAGTTCTCCTCCGCAGCCTGCGAGCGCAGCTCGTCAAATTGTGCGTCGAACTCGGGCAGGCGCCGGATGAACTCGTCCCCGGTCTTCGCATCCTCGAGCTCGTGGGGGACGAGGGATGTGGTGGCGACGGAGCGGTAGCCGTCAGGGAGCAACGAGCGGAGTTCGGGGATGATGCGTGAAAGGATGGTGAGCTTGCGCGCGACGTCCGCTCCGTTCAGGTCATCCGCCGGGTGAGGTTCCTGTTTGCTCAGATATAGCGAGCGTTGAGTGGTAAACAGGCTCCGAGCGTACCGTGTATCCCTTCTCACGCGCTGTGGTGACCACTGACGAGAATGAGGCACCTTTGGCTTCGCCAGTGGAGAACTCATTGAAGATATAGCTCATGGTGCCGGAGAATACACCTTCAATCTTAGTTATCTGTACACATGTCCTCTTAGACGCTTTTGTAGTTAAAGTTGCAGGGTTTATCCATACCTTATCACCAGTCGCAACCAGATCCTTCAACGTTGATATGATAGGCAATCCTGCGCCGACAGTCGATTCATTCAAGAAGCGGCTTCCACTCTCAAGAGATGCAGCCAGGATCCGCTCGTACAACGGCAGCCCAGAGCTAAACGCTTTCTTGTTGGGAGTGACCACGCTGACGCCGACCTTCAAGAACTCGGGATAGAACGCGGCGACCTCGTCCGATGCGGTGTTGTCTACGAGCACCACCCGCCGGCCAGGCGTCACCAGCGCCGCAAGCTCCTTGATCAAATCCAAGATGTTCGGCGGAGCCTTGGAAGAGGACGCGAGGGTCTCCTTCCACGCATTGTTAGGTGCGAGGCTGAGGCCGTCAGCCGAAAACAGATGTGCTTTTGAGGAAGAGATCGAAACGATTCTGAACGGGTGGGGCTGAGCAAGTGCGAGCAGTTGTTCGACGAATTCGCCGCCGACGAGACCGAGACCGATCACACCGACGCTGACAGTATGCGTGATGTTTGAAGACGCAGTTGTCATTGTTTCAGGGAATATCAAGGAGGAATGGAGCTGTTGGGGAAAGGTGAAGAGAGACTTTCGGACGATCTATCCGACGGGTTCAGTTCGGGATCTAACCCGGGTCCAACACGGCTTGTGGCCACTCCCCATAGACGGAGTCTGCTGAGGGGTAACACGCTTCTTGTTATTCGCCGCTGTCATCAAGTTCGTGCTGTGTAAAGCGCGCTTAAACCTCTACCAGAATTTTCTTGGAACCAGGCTCTGAACATGGCAGAAACAGCAACAAACGGAGATTCGCCCACGAAGCAGATATTGAACGGCGCACCGAATGGCACCAACGGCGACTCGGAGCATCTTGATACGGAGGTACCAACAACGGTTGATGAGTTCAAGCAGGAGCTCGCACGCGTCCAGAAGGAGAAAGAAGAGCTCTCGGAACAGTATTCTGTTCTCGTCGGGAAGCTGAACACAATGCGGACGACGGTAGCGAACAAACTGAAACAAGACGCGGTGCGTGGTTCAGCCCATCACTAAAAAAAACGGGAACTCGAACTAACCGCGTTTCCCTAGGAAGAACTCGACCGACGCGAGCAGCTTGTGCAACAACTGAGCGCGGAAAACGAAGACTTGAACTCGACGATCAGCACGCTCCAGGCCGAGCTCGTGGCATCGAATGCCGATGCGGAACGGCTCACGAGTGAGCTGGACGAGGTCCGGTCCCGGGCCTATCAGCAAGGCGCACAGGAGGCCATGATGCGCGAACGGGAGCTGCACGAGACAAGGGCCGAGCTGGAGAGGAGCAGGATCGAGAGGGACGACTGGGAGCGGCTCGCCGAGCAGGAGAGGGTGCTCAAGGAGGAGGCGAGAGAGTCAGTGGACGTGTTGATGAGGGACATTGAGGTGGAACGGAACACGAAAGCGCGGCTTGAGGAGGAGCTTCTTGCAGAACGTGAGAAGACGAACAACCTGCAGTCCGTGTTGGAGGACTTCCAAGCTGGTACGAATCTTGTTGTTCCTGGAAATAGCCAAGACTGACTTGCATGAACCAGCTAAAGACCATGAACTTCGTCAAACGGTCACGGACCTCGAATCACAACTGGCTACCGTAACGCAGTCCCTAGCCGAATATAAGCATCGGGCCCACACAGCAGAGGTTGGTATATAGCTCGTCTCACGATTCAAAGTCTGAAAACGATACCATTAGCTTCGACTCGAAGATTCATCCGCGGACAGCTCCAAAGTGACCAGCCTCGAAAACGAAGTCAAAGAGAAGAATCTGCTTATCGGCAAGCTTCGCCACCAAGGTTTGCTCCTCCTATGTCGCACTTTATCTCCAGCTGACACCCATGCAGCTGTCATCCTCAACGAGCACCTCAACGAAGCCCTCCGCCGCCTCCGCCGGCAAGCCTCCGACCGAGACAGCGCCGTCGACCGGCGGCTCGTCACGAACATCCTCCTCTCGTTCCTCACCGCGCCCCGCGGAGACAGCAAGCGCTTCGAGATGCTCAAGATCCTGTCCGACATACTCTCGTGGAACGACGCCGAGCGCGAAAAGGCCGGGTTGCAACGCGCGGGCGTGGCGAGCACGCTTAGCTCGCCCGTCATCGGAAGACGGCCGTCGCAGAGTGCGAGTATGGACTTGGAGAAGACGGACGTCACAGAGGTACGCACCTCCTTTCGAGTGCCGGTACGCATGACGCTGACTCCCAACCGCCTCCCCGCCGCAGTCCTTCTCACAAATGTGGGTCGAGTTCCTCCTCACACAAGCCGAAGATTCGGGGAGTGGCGGCGCGCCTCCGCCTGTCCCGCCTTCACCCACGTCCGCCCGGCCGTTCTCCGTCTCCTCGGCGAACTCGCCGTACCTGTCCTCCCGCACGCTCTCGACGGGCTCTCCGAGCCTCGGCGCGCCGCAGACGCCTGTGGAAGGCCGCCATTCTGGAAGTTGGATACGGCTGCCCACCTTCGGAGCGAGTACGTCGTCGCCGCCGACGTCCGAGAAAGGGAAGGATAAGGCGTGAAAAGAGTCAAGATGGACTGTGTATGTTACTAGGCAATTTCTCTCTTTTTTTTTTTTTTTTTGTACGGTGGCGTTTAATGGACTGCGGATATACCACCTGCCTCTTCATGCTTTGCTGGTTGTTTGATTGGCAAACCGCCTGTGGCCAATCGAGCTGGACGTGACTTTTTCGAGACGCAAAACATATTCATTATTCATTATACAGGTCCATAAAGTGTCCAAACTCATACAAGCCACGTTGTCCGTTTCCCTTCTCACTTATTTACCAAGATACTCTGCCTCCGACGCCACCGAACTGTGGCGCTTCAGGATCGCCCGTTCCGCCGTTGCCGGATCGGAGCTCGCCTCCCCCCCCTTCGGGACCGTCAGCCCGCCCACAGAGAGGCACATGAGCGTGTACATCTTCGGGAGCACGAAGATCGTGATCACGATGAGCATGCCAGGCGTGGCGTACGGGAACCAGCTGTCCACGTAGCCGTCGGACTGGTACTCAACCTCGACGACGACGGTGGCGAGCCAGAGGCAGAAGAAGGAGGCCTCGGTGAGGCCGACGAGGAACGCGAAGGCGGCGGCCCAGCCGGACGTGAAGAGGGCGGGGCGGGGGCGGATCTGGTGCAGGATCGACGCCGCGGTGTAATAAAACGCGCAGAGGCCGCCGGTGACGGGGAAGACGAAATAGCTGGACATGCTAAAGGAGGAGGAGGAGAACACAAGTTAGAATCGTCGTTCAAAGGAGGGGGATCGTTCGGGGGGGGTATGATTGGGACGTACCCCAAGTCGCCGGCCATCGACAGAACGAACACCAACCACGAACAGAGGGCACACGCGATCGCCAATTTCCGGAGGGTGGGCGGCCCGGCCGCGTCCTTGAGCGCCGCCCTACGGCGCACGAGGACCATGTGGACGAACGTCGCACAGAGCACTGCGATTTGCACCCACAAAAGGACGACGACGGGGACGACGAGCTTGCTCGACCAGCTCACGTCGATCCCGTACTCCGTGTCGTAGTCGGCGTCGTAATCCGGGTCGTACTCCGGCTCGTAGTCGTAGACGGAGAGGACGGTGAGGATGAAGGCGCCGAGCTCGAAGCCGATGACCGTCGCGGTGGAGGCGACGGAGACGAGGGAGACGAGGCCGACGACGGAGCGGGTGACGACGACATGGAACGCCTGCACGAGCTGACAGAAGAGGGCGGCGAACAGCAAGGAAGAGATGCAGTCGACGGAGGGGACGCTGTGGGGGGCACCGGTCATTATCTGCGAACGGTAGGAGTTGTGTTCGGAGGTTAGTAGGACTCGCCTGATCCGAGCGAAGATGGAGAGCATCGCCAGCGTCGCGGAGAGCGGGACGGAGGCCAGCGCCAGGAGCCTGAGACGTCGGGCGGCCGTGGTGTCGTCGATCGGGTGGGTTGTGGAGGTGCACGCCATGGTGTTTGGTGGTAGATGTTGGAGAGAGGTGGGAGGTGGAGGAGGCTGAGGGCCGGCTCGTTCTGTAAAGTATGCATCGTGAGCAACAGCATTTGGAAAGAACCAAGCACAGCTTCGTTCAGCACTACGTACGTGCCTGCAAAATACTTACCACTTTGAGGCGTATAATGAGCTCACAGCAATCCTTTTTTTTCATAGTGGACGATAGACACGCGGCAGGAGAGGCAGTACCTGAATGGCTTGCTGTATGGTACACGTCCATGATCAAGGGGGGAGGGCAGCCATTACACGGTCGGAGAAGATGAAAGAAGAGGTCGAAAGGATGTGTTTCCGAAAAGCGTGTTTGCGCAGTCGTCGTCCGAGCGAGGGAGAGGAAGGTGCTCGGGTGGAGCATAGCAACATGGGGCTGGCATGGGAAGAAGAGGACCCGGGCTTGGGAGGACGGTGTCTGTGCATCGGCCCCGCGTCGTTCTGAATTGACATTGTCGTTCATTGAGACCCGGCAATCAGAGTTAATCAGATCTAGGCCGTCTCGGCCCGCGCCACTCAGCAACTCCACACAAAGTGACATCGTTCGCTTTCTCTTGTTCTCTTTCAAGCAAACACCTCTTGTACTTCGACCCCTACTCTCTGAGAGGCTCTCGTTACACCTCGAAAAACACAAGCTGAACAAACTCACCTCGGTTACTTGATGTAGCCTACTGGCTACTGTCACCTTTATTGTCGTTTGTATCGGCACTCAGCTTCCCTACCTACGTTCAATTGTTTCCTTTGATTCCCACGAACCTAACAACCAGTCTACACGGCACAGCCATTACGTCCAGTCCAGTCCGAGCTATTCGTGTGATCTTCTACCAAGTATTAGATACACATTGCGCGGCTTGTCGCAAAATCCGCGCTCCTCCGAGCCCTTTGGAAATCAGCGGCTTTGGGATTGAGGGCGGCATCCCTTATCACGGGCTAGTTACATGTACACTACTGGAATTCGCACAGCTAAAACAAACCAGCCGATGTGCTTCAACCCTGCCAATAATACGTGTAAGGAGCACATCGGGCAGAACAGTCCTTTGAAACAACAAGTCAAGAACGTGTGAGAGAGTATCCCTGAGCTGCTCCGAGACAAAAGGGATAGGCATCGAATTCTCGGCTGCGCCCGCTAAATTCCGACATGTGATTAATACTGTCAGCGTGGTATGTGCATGTTCCCATAACTGCTTCAGTAGGCTTTGACTGCACTCGACACATGTCTTCAGAGATGATGTTGTACGATCCACAAGTAATCGCATGAATTGAATGAGAGCGATTCGCTGAACGTATTAAACACAATCATTAGTTAACATTACAAAGCATGAAGGGATATCAAAGCGTCCATCATCAAATAGTCCACTGAGCTACATTATTTACCTTCTTCCGATAAGTTATTTATGAAGACTCTCCAAGTCAGTCGGAGTTGTCTTGCCAGCTTTCAAACCTGCCAGCTCCACCGACGACGACTCGCATCCTGCCGCCCTCCGCAACGTGAGCCCACCCACGAAGAGGGCCATGAGCGTCACCATCTTCACGAACACGAAGACGGAGATAGCGATGAGCGTGCGGTGCGAGTCGGAGGTGTCCTCGTAGTAGGGCCCGTAAAGTTCGTCGTCGACGACGCTGCAGACGCCCGCGAGCCAGAAGCAGAAGAACGACGTCTCCGCCAAGCCGAGGACGAACGCGGGGGCGAGGGCCCAGCCGGACGTGAAGAGGGCAGGGCGGAGGCGGCCCCAGTTCAGAATGGTCGTGATGGTGTAGTAGAGCATGGTGAGGCCGGAAGTGAGAGGGAAGATGTAATAGCTGGCCGCACTGGAAGATCGAACGAGTCAGACGGGTGATGAAGGTTCGAGTTTTGGAAGTGACGACTGTCGTACGTACCCCAAGTCGTTGATCATCGACAGGATGAAAATCGGCCACGAACAGAGGGCACATATGACTCCCAAGTTCCGCAATGTGGGGAAGCCGGCTGCGTCTTTCAGCTGCGTGACCGTGCCGCATCGCACGACGATCATGTGCGCGAACGTCGCGCACAACACCGCGATGTGTAGCCACAAAAGCACGACCACGGGGATGATGAACTTGTTCTCGGTCCAGCTCAGGAGGATAGCCTCAGTGCCGATGGTAGGCGCGGCGGCGTCGATCGTGAGGGCGATGAGGATGAAGCCTCCGAACTCGAGCCCGATCGTCGTCGCAGTGAAAGAGACGGAGGTAAGAGAGACGACGCCGACGATAGAGCGGGCGATGAGGACGTAGATCGCCTGTGCGAGATGACAGAGGAGGGACGTGAATAAGACAGCGGGGATACAATAGTCGGAGGGGGGCCTGTGAGGCGTCGTTGAGTCTCGGTCAGGGACCTTGCTAGGAGTAGGCGGGTTCGATGGACTCACGCGAACGGAAGGAAGAGCGAGAGTATCGACAGTGCTGTGGAAATCGGAGCGGACGCCAGGACTAAAAGCTTGAGACGGCGAGCGGGTGATGTTTCATTAACATTCGTTGAGAGGGACATTGAGCTGTTCGTGATAGAATCGGTGGGAGATGTTGGGGGTCGAAAGGGGGGGGGAAGGAGGATGCCGAAAAACGGAACGTGGGATTGTACTTAAGCAGTCAAACTTGGGCCATGTCTATCAAGCACAGCTTCATGATTTGCATATGTATCTACTGCCTATCTGCCAAGGTGAACGGTGTATGCGCAGCAGCTTTAAGGTTCATGGCGGATTTATATAATAGACTCGGCCACGCGCAGATGTCTGGTGGTACTGAGCCGGTTATTGCACGAGGTAAACGTTCATTTGTGGAAAGGTGAGGACAACATTTGCACTTGAAAGAAAAGAAAATGATGCCCAGGGTGCGTTTTCCGAGAAAAACACGTAAAATGATGGTGTTGCGCAGCTGTCATCTGGGCAGAGGAAGCGAGAGAAGCGAGAATCTTTTGGCACGGATATCGGCCTCTGTCCCGTTCGCTGCGCGGGGCCGCCGCAATCGCCGGTTCTGTCGTCTTGCTCAGGGCCACCCAGATCTGAGCAGCCTCGAGTATGATTCATTCCAACGGGCCTCTGGCTTGCTGCTCAGTATTTCAGTATGTTTTCTCTCAGAAGAGAAGGCATGATTTAAATTTCTAACGTTGGAATAATTTTTGGTATTATTTAGTCGATCCAGATATGTAATCCGCGACTTATGATAATGATGATCTTTCAGAACATTCGGAGATCATTAGTCTCATTGTTCGCAACATGCTATCACAAGAATTAGACCTAGGGGAAGTTTTTCCAATGTAATTATATCCGTTATTCGTCATGAAGGTTCATAAAGTAATCGTGACAGTTAAAGTACATTATTTACTTTCCTATGGCATATTTATGAAGGCTCTGTGTCTCAGACGAGACTGAATTGCCACGTTTCAGAATCACTAGTTCTCCCACCGTTGTTGACTTGGGACTTGCCGCCCTGGACAGTATAAGTCCACCCACAAACAGAGAAATCAGCGTTACCACGTTCGCGAGCTCGAAGACAGACAGTGCGATGAGCATGCCAGGTGTAGCACCGACTATCCCGTAAGTATAGTGGTAATTAATCCCGTGATCGAGTTGCTTCTCGACATTGGCACTGACAATCCCAAGCCAGAGGCCGAAGAACGAAGCTCGGCCGAAACCAAGGACAAACGCAAGGGCAACCGCCCAGCCGGAAGTGAAGAGGGCAGGCCGGGGACGGCGCCAGTGCATAATCACAGCGACAGTGTAGTAAATTCCACTGACGCCAGCGATTGCAGGTAAGACGGTATAGCTGCTTATGCTGAAAAGAAGGAGAGTCAGAAGCATGGTTCGGCGACGCGAAGAACGTCCAGTCATGACCAGCACGTACCCCAAACCGCCAACAATCGAGAGAATGAAAACCATCCACGACCAGAGCGCACACGCCATTCCCAAGTTCCGTAAAGTGAGTAAGCTGCCGGCATTGTTCTGCGATGACACACGCCGCACAGCTACCATATGAGCAAAATTCACGCATAACACCACAACATGCACGAACAAAAGTACGATCACGGGGATGATGAACTTGCTCGACCAGCTCACGCTGACACGGTCCACCTCAAAAATTTGGGGCACTACGACGTCGTAAACTGAGAGGACAATGAGGATGAACCCGCCAAGTTCAAGTCCGGCCGCCGTCACAGTGGAAGAGATGGAGGGGAGGGAGACCAGTCCAGCGACAGAGTGGGTCAGGAGGACGGAAGACGCCTGTACGAGATGGCAAAGGAGGGACACAAACAAGACAGAAGGAACGCAGTAAACGGAGGGCGCCCTGTAACGAACGATCATTCTCAGTTAGCAGAAGTAGTAGTTTCGGCGCCTGCACATGTGACAGTTACTGGAAGGGAAGGAAGAGCGAAAGTAACGACAATGCTACAGAAAGCGGGACAGGCACCAAGCTCAATAGCTTGAGACGTCGAGCAGGTGGGGTCTCATCTATGGGCTCAGATGTCATCGAACTCTTTGTGGTGTTATCAATTCAGGAAATGTTGGAGGGGGCGGGGGCGGAAGAGGACGAGACTGAGAAAAAGACTGTACTGTGAGATGATATTCCAACTTGGTGCAGCTCTGTCGAGTACAGCTTCGAGCCTTGTGTAGCACGCGGTTGTTAATCATTTAAGATGCACACGCCTGCGCAATAGCTTTTCCATGGTGGGTTTTGAATGAGTACCGCTCGATGGCATTGTGTGAGAACTCATTACGCAGAGCTCGATATTTGTTATTGATGGGTTCAACCAGCATTTACAGCAAATTAGCGGTACAAAAAAAGAAGATGATGTCGAAGGCGCATCCTCCGAGAAGGTAAGTAGTTGCGCAGTCGTCGCTCGGCCCTGAGAACATAGGGAAAGAGAAATCCGGGTCCCGGTGATTATATCCGTAGCACACCCGACTTCACGGCAATCGGACCGCTTGAGGTTCACGAGTCCGTGCTAGGTGATCAATTCCTTACCCTCTGGCTTGAGCTTCTGGTCACCAGGCGTGCTACCACAGGCTAATCTGTGTTCGAGTAGAAGGTTTGACTTGGAGTTGATCCGAGAGAGCGAAGCCCAACAACATATACTAGTGGAGCGAGAGGATGTAAGCAGCCTGTGCACACGGCAGAGGGAGACACAAGCAAGATAGAGGAGATGACGGGAATACCGTTTTAGTTGCTGATTATCAATTGTTCCAATTATAAGGTGTAGTTTTGGTATCCACGGGTCACCAGGGGAAAAAAAAAGGTTAGCTATAGATGCTATTATAGCCTACCGTAGCACTTCATAGCACCCTCATAGCCGCCATAGCTAACCCGTTTTTCTTGACGTGAGCACTTGTTACATAGAGGTTGATGTTCGCTATCGAGGCCCGAAGGGGGCGATTCGACCAGTATTTGAGGTGCAGAAAGAAGAGAAAGACGTCGAAGGGGGCATCTTCCGAGGAAGGCAGCCATCGCTCAGCAGCGTCGCCCGGTCAGAGGGGAAGGATTTGAGTTGGGTCCCGCAGTGGGAATCGCTTGGCACGGGAAGGGAAGCTGAGTTCCGTGACGTGATGTCCACGGCAATCGGATCGTCACCTTGGGCAATTCAACTCTTCGCGCGTAGCAATCAGCTGTCGTCTACGACAACCTCTGACTTGTTGCACGGCATTTCTGTCTCCTTTGTGTGAGAAGGGAAAGCTTGACTTTGGAGTGTACTGTCTGATGAGTTTGTAGTAGAAGATTTCGGCCACTTAAGGTTGTGTCCAAGGGCAAAAGGCGCGAGTTCAACTTCCGAGCCAGTAGGACAACCTTGGTCCGAATCATTACGCGCTGGTCGGGATGTTTTGGTGTAGGCCTTCGTCGTTTCGCCGTTCCCCGTGGGTCTCCCTCGGCCTCCCTCGTACGCTCACCCACTACATACTCTCACAGGTCCCGCTCCTGTAGGCGCCGCTCACTCGCACTTCACACGCACACACGCAGTTGAATCGACTCTGCCGCGCCGCGTCGACCGATGCCGACTGGCGACGCTATCGAGGGAAATAGGAGCCTCGGGACCGAGGGAGACGTCCCAGACGTGGTACGCGAGCGCTATCGCGCGCCGTCGCCGACCACGCCCGTGGGTTCCGCCAGTCAGCTTCCAAGGGATCGACCGCCTCCGCCCACGCCGCCCTACGACTCCCATCGCCCGCCGACCACCCTGCCGACTGCGCCCTGCGCCCTACTGCTTCTGCCCGCGTCGGCCATTGCGCGTACCGCGAGGTTCAATTTGTGTTCACGCGGTCGGATAAGTTTTCTCTCTTCACTTCGTGTGTTCAGTCGCCCGGACGGTTTCTCATGTTTCCTTTTTATCGTAGCGTATTCTGTTGTAGTTAGGTCAGCAATCATTAGCCCACTTCTCACTCCACACTTACTGCTCGTGTGAACCTCTGCTCTGCTCGCCCCAAGCACGCAGCCGCGCGATTAAGCAGCGCACCTGTGAAATCACCTTTCATTTCCTGGGTTTTTCTGGCCTACCGGCCTCACCCAGGAGTGACGACTACAATAAGCTAATCAAACTTCCTTTCGGTAGAGATTATCGTATGTCTATTGTGTGACATCTTCATTACGCATGGTTTTTAGCCATCTTGTTGGGAGATCACTCGAACAGATACAAGTTTTGATAGAACGATTGTATAGAATTTTATTGTGTCCATTAGGGGCATGGTCACCTCACTACGATAGACATAAGAGAATGTAAAGAAAAACGTACAGGTCTTGTAGTGCAAACGACGAGAAAGGTAAACGCAACCGGGACAATTTTATCGGGCTTATATTCTAACAACACGACGAGTACAACACTGCATGCAGGATGATTCCTCCGGGGTCAAGCATTTTAGTAAGTCTAAACCAGAGTCTTATAAAAAAGTTGAATAGATATAGAAAATGAAATAAGCTCTATGCTAGACTTGGGTCGATTCTGGCTCATCACATGTACTATATGGTCGGAGTTCATGTTGCCATTGACGCCAGCATTCGTACGAATGATTTCAATAAACCCGGTCGGGGATACTAGAAAACAAGCCAGAATCACAATCCACACGGGAAGAGTGTTGAGCCGTGACTTCAACATACCTGAAGTTGCCAAACATCGACGGAAGGAAAACAAACGACAACCAGAGCGCACATGCCATTCCAATGAGCCGGAAGGACTGAGAAAAGCTGGTACCAGTGTACTTCGTCCGCACATACCACGCCGACAACATGTGCGTCAAAGCCACGCACAATACCACGATATGTGACAGCAACAGTGACACAAAAAGGGCGATGAGCTTGTTCGGCCAGCTCACGCTGCCATCCGCTGAAGCCTTCGGACCAAAGCCAGATGCGGCGTTGTAAATCGAGCGGATGAGGAGGGTGAAGATGCGCCGCTCAAGCCCGATCAACAGCATGGTGGAAAAGAGGGAGGTGAGAGAGACAAGCCCAGCAACAGACCGGGTCATGAGAACGGAAGCGGCCTGTACGGCATGACAGAGGAGAGACGCAAACAGGACGGAGGTGACCGAGGGAGTACTGTGATCGTCATTTATCGGTTGTTTTCAGCTATCAGGAGCAGATTCGGTGTCTATAGGTGGACTCACTAAGCGGGAATAAAGAGCGAAAGCGTTGATAGTGCTGTGGAAAGCGGGACGGACACCAAGCCTAAGAGCCTGAGACGGCGAGCAGATGGCGCTCCCTCTAAGGACAGGACCATTGTGTTGCTCGCGGTTGAAGTGAGTGGGAAATGTCGAAATGGTGATGGGCGGCGGGCGAGACTGAGAAACGGGCCGTGAGACTTGGTCCGACTCTATGTCAAATCTCGAGCACAGCTTCAAGCGATGCAGACCGTATGGGCGCCAAGTCGAGGCTCGGAGTGACCGGCACGGCGGCGCTGAGTGAGTGCTTGTCGCGTACAATCGAGTGGTTGTATCTTCATTATTGAGGCCGGGGACGGAGGGAGGGGCAAGCGTCTGAGGAAGTCGGCACGCGGTGAGGAAAGAGAAAAACTGCGACGCCAGAAGCTGGAGACCCGAAGGATCGGTCCCTGGGCTTGGGCCTGAGTGCGCGCAGTCAGAGCAACTTTCGGATCGCCTTAGGCGCTCAACTCTTAGCAATCACCTTAGTCTGAGTATCGGCCATCCCAATCTTCGGGTGTTCCCACCTCTTTTGCGCAGAAGGAAATGCTAAGTCTTGAATGTAATTATTCATTGAGTTTATGACATAAATCCAGTTCCATACAATGCGATGCTTTTTAATAAAGAAAAAGGGACGAGAAAAACATATTGCGCGGCTTCAAATCCAAACGAATCAGGATACTTGACTTTCAAAGCGTTCGGAGACCATCAATCATCGACCAGCGATTAGCGGGCCTGGAACCGATTATATACACCCTTCGGGCAGCGCTAGTGGACCAGACATAAGTGATGTCGGAAGTTCCCACGAGCGGAATACACGAACTGATCATGCATTTCAGCATGAGAACACGTATCCTAAGCTCGTACTTTGTAGAACACTGCTACTAGAGATAATAAGCTGAAAACACACAGAAGATTGCACTCCACGCGAAGAGACAAATTATATTTATCACTATTAAATTCTTAGTAGGGCTTATCGAGTTGTACCTTGCGAATGCCATCATATATATGCTTTTGAGCTACAAGTGGGTTTATTGGCAAGCTACTTGTGCGTGGAGTGGGCAACTTGTCGCCGCAGGCGTTGAAGAAATGGAGCTAGAGCAAGACTTGAATTTTAAACTATATACGTTGCTTGATTCTTGTGTATCATTGTTCAATGGACTTTAGGGATAATAGCGCGTATCCTTCTCAACACTAGGTCATTCTATAAGCTTCAAAAGTTACCACACAGTGGATCAAGCGTCGGTCATTTTTCTTTAAGCGTGAACAAGTTCTTTACATCATGCAAAGGTCATAAGCGTCCCTACTAGTATCTAGACTGCATCGTTCATTCATCATCCAATTTGGATTTCTTTAAAGACTCGCTCTCGGACGAAACAGACACACTCCGTTCCAAGCGTCCTGGATCAACAGTCATCGACTGGCAGCTTGCCGCCCGGTCCAACACAATTCCACCAGCAAACAGAGACATCAGGGTTGCCACGTTCACGAATACGAAGACAGACAGTGCAATGAGTGCGCCAGGCGAGGCGTGGTCCATGCCGTCGTTCAAATAAATGCCTTGGTCCATCTGGTCTTGGATCTCGGCAATGATGATGACGAGCCAAGGGCAGAAGAATGCCGCTTGCGCAAATCCAACCATGCATGCGAGAGTGACGGCCCAGCCGGACGTAAAAAGAGTAGGCCGGGGACGAAGCCAATTCAAAATTACCGCAACGGTGTAGTAGACGCCACTGAGACCGGCAGTCACAGGGAAGATGAGGTAGCTAGTCATACTAAAGAGTGAATCAGAACTGGTATAAAGAGGGATATTGCTCGGTTGCAAATAGGACGTACCCAAAATCACCACCAACCATCGACAGAAGGAAAATGATCCACGACCAGAGCGCACACGCTATTCCCAGGTTTCGCAAAGTAGGCAAGCCACCAGCGTCATTCCGTGTCGCCACATGTCGTACAGCTACCATAAGCGCGAAGTTCACACACAGTACTGCAATGTGCACCGACAAAAGTACAACGACAGGGATGGTAAGCTTGCTCGACCAGCTTACGCTTTCACCGTCCATCTCAAAATGCGGTACAGCGTCGTAAATTGAGAGGATGATGAGAATAAAGCTACCCAGCTCAAACCCTGCCATTGCCACAGTAGAAGAGATAGAAGGAAGATAGACCAGGCCAACGACAGAGCGGGTCATGAGAACGGAAATTCCCTGTATGATATGGCAAAAGAGGGATGCAAACAAGGCGGAGGGGACGCAATAAATTGCGGGGGCACTGATTATTTAATACTATCCGTTAGCAAGACTAGAACTAGAACACATAATATGTAGACTCACTTGAGTGGGACAAAGAGTGAAAGAACCGACAGTGCCGCAGACAAGGGAATAGACGCCAAGCTCAGAAACCTGAGGCATCGAGCTGGTATAGTTTCATTCGTCAAGACAGACATTGCTTTATTTGCGGTAGAGTTGCCAGGATATACGAAGAGGGGAACACAGATGGGATGTTGGACTATATTCGAACATGAAGAGGCTTACCTAAATAGGGCTCAAAGGGACTTGCGTACGTTCTTGATTTGAGAAGTGAAATGACTACGCAGCAGTTTCTGTGTGACGGCTGCTGCCAGAAACCTCACAATAATACTGCGTATTGTTGATTGCAAAGGATCGGTCAATGTAAGGGCCGGTCAGTATTGGTTGTCGAAGGAAGGACATCAATATCCGCAGTAAAGAAGAACATGATAGGTGGGAACGCGTCTTTGAGAACTCGTTGCGCAGTCGCCGCATGATAAAATGAAGCATTTAGGCCGGACAACAGCTTCTTGGCGTGGGCGTGAGGCGTGAGGCTAGCTTGCACCCATCCTGCAGTGTGCCAAGAATCGCTTAAATGGCCCGCTTGCTATCGAGGGCCGGTGTCTAGCTATGATTGAGAGAGGAAATCGATATGCGCAGCAAAAAGGAACTTGATGATGAAGGCATACTTCTGAGAACTTGCTGCGCAATCGTCACCTGGCCAGAGATAACGTCCACATCAGAAGAGAAGGATTAACTCAAAGCGTGGACATGCTTGACGGGTTTGAGAATGTCACTTGGTTTATCTTGAATGCGCTATGCGGCCTACCACAGTCGATTTTCTTTGGATTTTTTTTTGAGGATTAGGCGGATGACGAAGTGTTAAAAATTATACATAAACGTTGTGTGTATATTTCGTAGCTGTCTGCACTAGAGTATATGATATTCAAGAGCCTTTGCTGTAGTGCTCGGACTCGACATTGCCCTCCCGATCCGAGCGGCCAAGTTCCACATAAAGCGGGTCCCCGGCCATCAACTTGTCGGAAGCCGCCTGGTGCGCCACAAGACCACATGTAAACAGGGATATCAACGTGACTGCGTGAATGGCTACAAATACGGCCTGAGCAATCGACTTCCCAAGGGAAGAAGAGAAAGAATTCCCATAGTGGCCAAAGTTGTGAGCGCGGATGACAAACATCACGAGCCATAGGAAGAAAAACAGTGCTTCCGCAAGACCGATGATGAGTGCAAAAGCGAGAACCCAGCCTGATGTGAAAAGTGAAGGTCTATAACGGAGTCCGTTCAGGATTAGGGCAGTAGTATAATATATACCAGTGAGTCCGGCGGTGATAGGGAAGAGAAAAGTACTAGAAACACTAGAAAAGCATGGAATTTTTGTTCGGTAAAACCGAGAGGAGGCGAGAAAAGATGAAAGAACTGAACTCACCCAAGGTCAAGTATCGACAATGCGAAGAGTACCCATGAACAAATGGCGCACACTATCGTCAAGGTCCGCAGCGAAGTCAGGCTCTGAGCTTGGCTATTTTGCACGCCCAATGCGAGATCCTTTTGGTTCGTCATGCGTCGTACAATCACGCCATACGCGAAAATTGCCCAGAGGACACCGGCGTGTATCGATGCGAAAACGATGACAGCAATGGTGAACTTGCTCGTTGATTGTATACCCGCCGCTCGAATGTTTTGGAGGGCAGCCAATGAAAAGATTACCAGGATGATAGAACTCAGTTCAAATGAGGCCATCACTGCTGTGAAACAGAGTGAAAACGGGATTGTGAGCCCAGTGAAGGCGCCAGTCCTGGCAATAATACGTGTTTGCACGGTATTCCAGACCAAGGATACGAAGATTATTGAAGGGAGGGAGAAATAGGAGGAGGCACTGCGAGCGGCTTCGTGAGTAACACCACTAGATCGTGTACGCACTAATCTCACCCAAAATTGTCAAGAAGTCCGATTGTCAAGATTGCTGTAGAGAGGGGCATAGATACCGCACTCAAGAACCAGAGGCGGACAGCTTGTTGGCTGGTGTCCTTCAAGACGATTGTGGGCTTGCTCATGGTAAAGTTGTCGTGTAAGATAATGAACAGTGACCAGAACGGTTCATATATCTTCGCATAAGCAACAGCCTCCAGGCACAGTTCTCTGAGTAGTGACCAGCACTTGCGCACAGGCTCCAAGCTTGGCAACCGGAAACCAAGAAAGGACAAACTCGTGCAGAAGCTATCCATTACGCAACAGCATGTCCTATGGTAAACGGCAGGGCTTGATGTTCGATTGATTATCCTAGGGCCCTTTGGCAAAAAGAAACTTGTTGCCGCAAAGCGCCCTCGCCGGAGGAGTCCCGAGCGAAAAGCCGTGTGAAGATGGCCCTGCCCTCGCCATTGCAACCACTGCAGGGAAAATGATGCTCAAACTTCGGAGGTTTTTGAAATGTGAGCTGGTTCCCCCAAAGTCTAGGAGCGAATGAAGGGTCACGTCTTACAGCTCTCTTCCACTAGTTGATCATTTTGCGAGCCTTTGACCCTCCTAGATAACGTTGCACTAATGCAATCAAGTCCAAGATGCGCTGGTTTGGATTGTGAATGGTCGCACCATTGCTGGACGAAGAGGCTTGATTTTCGTAAAAGTTCGGGTCAAGTGGGTTGCATTGTCTAGTCCTTGTTATGAAATGTGGATCCCCCAGGCCTCAGGACATGGTGTCTCGCTGAGTTTGTTTGCCAAAAAGGCAACGTGCGTGATCAACAGGGGATATCGTATAAGTGGGTCACCGCGCCAACGGCAACGTAAAATCCAATAAAGCTAGGGCGTGGAGGCAATGGTGCGTGATCCGCATATCGAAAGCGCCGGCGGTGGTCGGTCGGGCTGTGAATATGTGTGACTAGTTATTTGAAGATGATGAAGGTTCTTGCGAAGGTTGCATCAAAGAAAAAAAAGCGCCGACCAACTTCCAAGACTTCCAAGTTGTGACATATGGGCGGGCGGCCTTTGCGTGGATCCTGGTCAACCCTGGTCCCCTATGGCTAGCCTCCCCCGTGCGACGCTGATGGATTCAGATATACTATTTCTTAATACTTTACCTGGTTACTGACAAAATTGTTCGTACATCCACCATTTGCTCCGGGACCTGATAGCAAGAGAGACAGAAAGTGGGCTCGTCTGTAGTCTGAAAATGAGCGAGCACCGCCCAGTGGCAGCATGTGATGATGATAGAACTGAGTTTAGTGAAAACGGCAACAGTGTTTATCGTCGTGGACGTCTCAACGCGATCACACCAAAAGCCGATGGGGTTTCTCAACAGTTACATTCGTACAAGCCTGGAGTCGTCACAACAAGGTATAAAATAAACTAACACGATGATGATGGAGTAAAAGGCATTTTGGAGAACGTGGGAAAGGGGTGACCGTGAAAAAGAGCAAACATGATCAACAACCAACAGAAGCACACCAAGGGTGAGCGTCGAAGGAGATGGAAGAGGGAGAAAGGAACACACGATTCGGCTCACTGAGAGACGATTACGCCCTGAGCTCAGCGGAAGTGTAGTTTCCAGAGTCCTCCTTCTCGTAGACCTCGTCGCGAGTCTCCTGGGCACCGCCGTGGACGGCCGCCTCCGCCTGCTCGCCGTCGAAGAGCGCGGCGGTCTCCTCGAGGGAGCGGCCCTTGGTCTCTATGATGAAGAAGTAGACGTAGACGGTCTCGAACGCGAGCCAGCAGACGTAGACGATGTAGTACTTCCAGCCGAGGTCGTCGAGCGCGATCGGGTTGACGTACTGGTTGAAGATGAGGGAGAGGGAGATGGCGAAGTTGAAGACGTTGAAGCCCTTGGCGCGGAGCGCGAACGGCAGGATCTCGACGGTGTAGGAGACGATGAGCGGGGTGAAGGCGAGGTCGTACGCGGCGTAGAAGAGGAAGATGAAGGCGATGACGGCGTGGGCGGCGGCATCGGAGCCCTTGATCGCGAATTGGGCCGAGCAGACGGTCTGGAAGAGGAAGAAGACGGTCATGAGGGCGGCGGAGGTGTTGAAGAGGAGACGACGGCCGGCGCGCTCGACCATGAAGGAGGCGCCGACGGCCCAGCCGAGGTTCCAGATTTGGAGGATGCCGTTGATGAGGAGCTGGATGGTCGCGTCGGTGATGCCGATCGAGTCGAAGACCTTGTTGAGGTAGTAGGAGACGAGGCCGTTGCCGGACCACTGGGAGAAGAAGGCGAGGGCGATGATGATGCGCATGCGCTTCCGGTTGCCGGGGGTCTTGATCAGCGCCGAGTAGCCGACGTTGGCGGCGACGGTGCGGTCGAACTCGATGGCGGCCTTGATCTCGTCGTACTCGTACTGGACGAGCGGGTCCTGCTCGTCGCCGTCGGCGTGGTAGTAGGCGAGCGTCTTGAGCGCCTCGGCGTCACGGCCCTTGGAGACGAGCCAACGGGGGGACTCGGGGGCGAAGAGGACGAGCGCGACCTGGAGAACGGAGGGGATGCCCTGAAGAGCGGAGGGAGCGCGCCATGACCAGCTGCTCTTGATCTTGAATGTGCCGAAAGTCGTCCAAGCGGCACTGTAATGGTTACGTACAGTCAGAAAAACAGCGCGAACGAAGAGTCATCGTAACAGCAACTCACACAATAGCGCCGGAATACCAGAGGGAGTTGTAGAGCGAGGTGAGGGGAGCGCGGTAGGGCGGGTAGGAGATCTCGGTGACGAGCATGGGCGCGGCGTTGGCAGCGAAGGTGAGACCGAAGCCGATTAAGAAGCGGGCACCAATGAACATGCCGACGTTTTGCGAAGCGGTCTGGAGGACGGTCGCGCCGACCATGATAACCGCGCCAATGAAGATGGAGAGGCGACGACCGATGCCATCAGACATGTACGGCGCGAAGGGGTAAGCCGCAAGGGAACCAATGTTCTGAATGGCGTTCAGAAGACCTGGGTAAACAGAACGGGTGAGAACGCCGTTCCAAAAAAAAAA
>JAZHGK010006661.1:0-29493 GCA_037855215.1 Waitea zeae | reverse complement strand
GGGGGGGGGGTTGAACAACAACAAGTGTCGTGACATGAATCTACGACCCACTCATCACGGTTTCGCAACTTTACAGTACTTTAAGTGACATGGTTTGTGGCCAAACTAGGTAAGTAATGGAGGTTTACGGAAGTCAGGCGCACTTTCACCGTGCACCTACTGCGATCCTAG
The DNA here is from genome assembly GCA_037855215.1 of Waitea zeae. Lineage (NCBI taxonomy): Eukaryota > Fungi > Basidiomycota > Agaricomycetes > Corticiales > Corticiaceae > Waitea > Waitea zeae. Next base: position 29,322 of record JAZHGK010006661.1, on the reverse strand, counting down.
CTGTTTCAGGCAAGCTTTAATTTGACTCTAGTGTGCCTGGCAAGTACTGTATATTTTCGTTGTGTGGGCTGTGCAAGCGCAGCCATCAGGCTTGGTCCCTCAACGCTGAGAAAAAAAGACTTGCCGATTCTGTAACGTAACCAGGTAGTCTGTTCTGGAGTTGGTTGGAATGAAGCAAAGTTGGGTTACTGTGGCCCACTGCCAGGTTGATCAGCAACGCCGATACTCGGGAGACTCGGGGCTGACAGGTGAACACGTAATCTGCCAGCGCCAAAGCCATAATATTTACTCCGCGGGGTGGTCGAAGTTTGGGTTTATCTCCGCCCATTCCGGCGATCCGTATCGCTAGTGCTTACTATACCCACGTCCACGAACCTTGAACCTCATCTTCTTCAGTACCAACCACGGTTTCAGATGCTCGCCAGCGGCTAACCTATTACCGGCACAAGAAACTCGCCCACGTCACAAGCGCAGCCCTGCCCAGTACCACAGCGGTCGGAAGTTGAGACCACCGGAACCACCGGGACCATCGTGTGAAATGGGATAAAATTCGGTTCTTTCGCGTTGGAGTCGAGAAGTCGAATGGTTTCAAAGGATGTTTGAGCTACATATCCAGCAAGGTCGAGAGCCGGAACGTATGAGCACCGAAACTGGTGGTGGGCTCCTGGATTCCACCTTGGGAACTTTACGCCGTGGCACATCTAGGAATATGCCATAGAACACTCAAGATTAGACGCGTTTGCATAGCCCGCGAGACGATAAGCGCCTCGCCTATGGCGACGTCTCCTCGAGTGTGCAGTGCACGAATGCTGGGATGATATAGTTGTAGATCATTGCATCTTCTGCCATCTTATGGAAAGCACTGGATATGATCAGCAGCCGAAATTTCGCACGGTGGAGTTGTAGGCAGCGTCCATTAATTCAGGCTTCTGTGTCTACGGGTGCACTTCCGCAGTATGTTTCCTGCTGGAAGCTAATTACCGCCTGTTGAACTTTACTCACAACCGCATGCTCAGCCAATTCCGCAGGTTTGACCGGCAACTTGCTGTCAACGCCTGGAGAACAGGATGCACTCGGCATAACAACCGCAAGCATAGCTTTGGCATTATCTACATCTGGCCATCACAATGATCCTCGATCTTTGATTATGGGCCTCAGGTAAAAACTGACTTCATTGCCTCTGACGTCTGAGTTTATCACTAGTTCGACACATGCACATGTACCTGGCAGTACAAATGCGCAAAAATGCGCGAAAATGTTTCCCCCAAGCCAGTCATCCAGCAATTGCGGTACGGCTCTGGAAGAACTGCGGATGGCGGCCGCGTACTACAGACGGAGGAGTGGAAGGCTGTCTTCTACGGGAACTCCGGAGCTTTCCCCGTTTTACACACGGTCGCCGTGGGAGACCTGGCTATGGTCAACAATCGGCTTATCAAGCTATGACTTGGAATGGTTTCGGTGCCGCGCCGCTTGATTCATTGAGACGAATGTGACTGTTCCGTGCTTACTTCTCGTTGATTTGAGGAACATACAGCGATTCAACAGAAGCGACATCGCCACTTGTATTGGATTTAGCCGCCGGTATAGCACCCATTTTCAGCCAAGGAAGAGGCGTTGTTGACTCTGTTATGATAGGCTTGGACATGTCCAGCATTGTCACACGCTCGGACATGGTAGGCCGTAGCCGTATTGGGGCTTTTGGATGGTGGTACTGCAACTAGTTTGAATGCTATAAATGGTTCGTGAATTCGCCAGGTTGCCTACCATCTTCACTCACCCAACTCCTCTTGTTTATAGCGGTAGACCGTGCTCGACTCCTTCCTTATCTCTTCGTTGGCACCATGTCGAATCCTCATCCCTGCACTGCTTGCGGTAATACCAACGACAACATCTCTAAGTCGATTTGCAGCAAGTGAGTAGTCTGGTACCACAGTTGTCAACTTCCTCGAAAACTTGCGCCTTACAATATTTACAGTTGCCTCTATTTATGCAATGCCAACCAATTTTCAAGCACGTCACTCTTACAGCCTGATTATTTGCTTCCAGCCCACACATACTATGGCACCGTTGATCCGCAGTATGCCTCCAACTCTGGTCCACTAGCTGGCGGGCTTCCTTGTTCACCGCCTGGTACATCCACATACCCGCACTTGCAACAACATACTGGCGAACAAATTATGTACCCTTGGGCGAACCAGCCCTCCGACTTTCCTTACGGGCATCCAGACGTACAATATTCGTCAATGGGTCATATGTACCCACCATATGCTGCCCCTCCTGTTGCTGGGAGGGAAGCTTTACCCGTTGACACTGGAAGCAATGAGGCTGGTGGGCAGCAGACACTCGTTTTACCTGCGGTCAAGAAGCCCACTGTCGTCTCTCGGTATAAGAGGGAGGAGTCAAATGCGCGACGGTCGTCGTCTACTCCTGCATCAAGCACGAACCTAGTGTGCGACATTTGCGGGAGCGACTTTACTAAGCGCCACAATCTTGAAAGTAAGTTTAACAGTACAGTCTCTCATTCAATCCAATCTAGTTGCTAGCCTTTTAAGCTAGTATGGAATCTGAGGCAATAAAAGACTGACTCGAATTTCTATAGGTCATATCATCTCACATTTCGGCGAGCGGTTACACTCTTGCCCCGACTGTGGAGTACCCATCAGCCGAAAGACCGACGTTTCGCGTCACCAGAAGCTCTATTGCAAGAACCGTCCGAAGACTTCCAACCAGTAAAGTATCAGAAGACACCGGAGCATTGCAGATAACTACTAATCTTCTTGTTTGTTTATGATTGTATAACAAGAACCGCCAGAAGGCTCCTGGCTAGTTCGGAATCCATTAACCTACTACAGATAACTATAAATTGTTCTGTCTATTTATTAATGCAACCAAGTCGTAGCGCAATAACCTCGAGAGTATCACTAGACTGTGTATATAGGACTCATTGAGAGTACTTTTGTTACATTTTCGGGGGCTATATATTTACAGTGGTTTTATAATGCTATCTGCGAGCTTCTCACTGTTTCATTTTTCAATCCAACTGACTTATTGATATAGACACTCTTATCCGTGTTTTATGAGCTTTCATGTGATCGAAATCACCACTGATAGTAGTGAGAACTGCTAGTCGTGTTACTCAAGCCTATAGTAAGGGTTGAACCCTAAGGAGTATGAAGACTACTGATGTAAGCAAGTGTATGTTCTACCATTTATGTACCTCTCAGCACAGTGAGGTCTAGGCTTGACAAAAGAAGCTAGTATGTCGTGAGCGAGTTGTATTGAAACCTGTCAATGCTGCAAAGCAAAGTTGGAGCTTTGTGAGCGAGGAGATGACGTCAGTTGTTGTGTCTAGGGCCACCGACGTATCGATTTTCGCTTTATAACCTCGCACCTCGTTTGATCTGCAAGTCAAAGCCCGTCACTTCTCCTTCTCCTCCTCCATCATGCGACCCCAGCTGTTAATCGTAACAATCCTCGCTGTTTCTGGCGCAAATGCTTCCTGGTTCTCGTCATCTAGCAAACCAGGTGAGCATTCACCACACCAGCATTTTCTTATACATGCAGTCGTGATACTCATGCACACGACCAGAGTATCAATCATGGAACGAGGCTCAACTGAAAGCTTGGCTGCAAGCACACGACGTTCAACCGCCTGAGACCTACAAATCGCAGCAACTGATCGATCTCGTCAAAAGCAACTGGGATTCTGCAAACTCATGGACGGCAGCGAAATACGCGAGCGCACAAAAGCATTTTGCTGACGTCAAAGTGACTTTCCGCGCCATCTTCGTTTCATCCTACTTATTTTCTGACATATTCGGTCCGACAGGATGACACATTCGCTGCTTGGGACGAGAGCCGTCTTAGACAATTTCTCCTAGAACAGGGCGTGATTGAGCCCAAGGGGACGCGTGAAGAGCTGGCCGTCCTTGCGCGTCAAAAGTACAAGTCGTATCAAACTTACGCGTCGTCGCTCTCTTCTTCTCTCTCTACCGCTGCTTCGACTGCTGTCTACGGCGATCCCACTGCGCAGGCAAGTAAATCTGCCGCCACCGCGTACAGCGCTGCGGCAGATGCCGTCAGCAATGCCGGTTTTGCGGCCAGCGCTTCAGTCAAGTCAGGGGCCTCTGCCGCTTCCGCCTCAGCTTCTTCTGGCGCGTCTGCTGCCAGCTCGGCGGCTACTTCCGCGTACACCGCCGCCTCCTCGTCCGTTTCTTCTGTGATCGCACAAGCCACACAGGAGGTGGCACGAGAGGCCGACGACGCGCGTGACTACGTGTATTCGACTTGGGACGATTCGCGCCTGCGCCAATTCCTTCAGGATCGTGGTTTGGTTGAACCCCATGCTGAGACGACTCGGGCACACTTGCTTCGCAAAATGCGAGAGGCATACCGGGGCGCGACCGACCCGCTCTATAGCGCATGGAACGATGCATATCTTCGTCACTGGCTTGTTTCGCACGAGGTCATTGGTTCGAGCACTCCTGAAAAGGATACGGCTGCCTTCCGCGAGGCACTCGCAGAGAATCTTACACGCGAGGCGCTCTCAGCAAAGATGGCGCACTACTACTATAATACAAAGGACAAGATTTACTCTTCCTGGTCGGACTCCGACCTTCACCAATGGCTCGTCTCCCATGGTGTTATAAAGAGCGACGCACAAATCAAGCGCGACAAACTTGAGAAGCTCGTTGAGTAAGTTTTCGTTTGCATACTTGCCCATGTTTCCGCGCTCATTGGTTTGCTTCCTTCCAGATCCAACTACTCGGGTGCTCAAGACACTATCTGGAGTGCATGGTCTGAGAGTCAAATGCGTGATTGGTTGATCGACCACGGATACCTTCGTACAGATGCTCAAAAGACACGCGATGAATTGGTTAAAATTATGAACGCCAAGGTACGTGTTGATACTTGCTTTAATCGAAGACATCGACTCATTTACACCACATTTTTATAGTATGACAATGCTGCCTCTAAGACTGCTGCTTACTTGGTCTGGCCTGATGCTCGTCTTCGTGCCTACCTCCGCAACCGTGGTGTCCCTGAATCTGCACTTCCAACCACTCGTCCAGGATTGCTTCAGGAGACCCGCATTCGTTGGGTACAGACACAGACCAAGGCAGAGTCTATTATTGAAGACATCCAGTCCAGCGTTCTTTCAGCCGTTCGTGCTGTCGAAGATACTATCGGCGACATCCTCAGCAAGATTACTGGCAAGGCGAGGGATACTCAGGACTACACAAACGAGAAAGTCCGTGAGGCGAGCTACGGTGCTGAGCAGGTTGGCTATGAAGGCAGGGCACAATGGGAGGACGCCAAGGGAACCGTTCGTTCGAAAGTTGCCAGTGCTTCAGGCGAGGCGCGCGGTGAAGGCGAATGGGCGCGCGGTAAGGCGAGCAGCCTTAGCGCTGAGGCGGGTAAGGGCACAGCACGAGCAAAGAGCGAGCTCTGAAACTACAAGGTGTTTGGCGCATGCGATGGGCACTGCTTCCTTAGTGGCCTTCCACCTTGTATACCGCCATGCATTTGGCACCGATAACCTTCTGAGTCTGATTGATACTTTGTACAAAGATACCGCTTTGTATTAGTAGGAAAACGTAATATAGTCATTTTTACGCTAACACTTGTTTTGGTGGGAAAACGGTGAGAGGTGAGAATGGGTACTTATTTCGACGTATCGCTGTACAGTCGACTTGGTCCTATCGAATAAAGAATTTCCACGCCAAAAGTTATTCGATATGCGATTTATTCGTTAATGGATATGTCACACGTGTATGACAGACGTGATACATGGTCAAAAGCGTGACACCCTTCCCTTGTAGAAGTCAACTTTACTCCTTTTGAAATAAAAATAAATAAAAAGAGGTGTTCCGTTAATCACTACACGCTAAGCATAACGCAGTCGTTCCAAGTGAGCTACTAGTAACGATCAAGTGTTTGCATGGTGATTTCTGGCGCTTCAACTGGTGGCTGGGGTGTGGCAACTCCAAATAGTTCAGTTTTAGGGCTGCTGTGACTTGCCATTGCCACTAAATTTAGTGTTTCAAACGTTTCCCCTGACGGCGTAGACTTTCTAGCGCGCATCGGTTGCGAATTTATACTCCTATCAGTCGCAAGACAGCATTTTTCGCCTAAAAAGTATTAAAAAGGTACCAAATTTCCAATTTTTAGCCAGGTCGTAACGAATAATGGCCTCGTGGGGGCTATTCGTTATTCATTATTCGTTTTTCTTTAATTTCCCCGCACACCTAGCTGCGAAGGGTCCAAAACCTATTCGATACGCGTTTTATTCGATAGGACCTTATTCGATAGGACCGAGTCGACTGTAGTCTTCAAATCCGCGAGAAGACGAGTAAGCCGCAGTGGCTGTGTTACCTCCCGTGGAAACCGGGCCCGCTGGCTTTTGAGTTTTGACGAAGACGCCCCTACTTAGCGATCACCACCACCATCACCTCCGGACGAGCATTAAACCCTGCCTCGAATACTCTCATTTTACACTCTTGGCCTTAGCAAATTCCATAAAACAGGACAAACTTCCGCCCGTGACTCTTAGACATGTACACAAACCCTCAAATCCGGTGGCTTTAGGGGCCTCACTTCCGCTGTACACACTTTCGTGAAGCTTGAAATAACAGAACGGATGCCGCGGTCCCTTTGGCTCCTTAACAAGCTCTCCTATTTACAGGATGCTGCTCTCAGCCCCCCTTATTCGAATGCTGGCTATGAATAAATACATCGCTCGCGGTGCAATACCGAACAGAACTGGTTTCTCATCCACCCATCGCCACTTCATCCTTCCACACAACCGACAGCCCAAATTCTTCTCAACTCGACCACGTCTTTTCATAACGACATCATGCAGTCTCAATCACCCTTCCCTGACTATACTGGTGAGGCTATTGAGGGTGGCAAGCTCACCCTTACGTCGATCATCGGCCGCGGCTCCAAAGGATGCGTCTACTCTGCGGTCGATCTCCGTGGACGCACCTTTGCCGTCAAATGGCTCGGGTTACCCCAACATATTCGCGCCAAGATCACACCCAAGGACCAGCGTAAGTTCGACATGATGGTCGACAACGAGATCGACTGCCATTCCCGCGTATCAAAACACCCAAATGTCGTCACCCTCCATCGCTCCTTTGCCGACGCCACTCGTCAATGCACCTGGATGGTCCTCGACATGCACGACGGAGACTTGTTCAACTTCTTGAACGAAGGAAACGTACTCTGGCAACGCAACGAGCTCACTCGCAAAGCTCTCATCCAAATCATCGACGCGGTCATGTACTGTCACTCTCGTGGGATCTACCATCGCGACATTTGTCCCGAAAACATCCTTTGCTCCCGCGACGGCACTCGATTCTATCTCGCTGACTTTGGATGCGCCACCTGGGAGCGCTATGCCTCGGATTACACTGTGGGCGCGCTTACTTATCGTGCACCGGAAATCGCCACTCGCGCCCCCCTCGTCAGCTTCAACTGTGAAAAGGCGGACATATTCTCCCTTGGCCTCACTCTCTTCAATATCATGGCCGTCTCCAGCCCTTGGCCAGTCGAGGAGCCCTCTTCCGACTGGATTACCCGAAACGAGGTCCTTGACTTCTCGGCCGATTTCCCACTCTCTTCTGAAGCGCACAAGATCATCAACATGATCTTCCGCTTCAAGCCCACCCATCGCCAAAGTCTGCTTGCGATTCGCACCTCGGTGAACATTGCGAAAGCCTTCTACCGTACTCCCGCCGAAATCGCAACTGCGTCGGACTGCATGCAAAACTATGCGCGCCTAGCGGATGCGTCGTCCGCGGCCGCGCCGGCTCAGCTGTCTATGCACCAACACATTCTCAACAAACTCACCTGCGTTACAAAGAGCTTCTCGCATACCACCACCGTCTCCCAGTTCAAAACCCTTTCTCGTTCTAGCTCACGAACCTCGTCGTCTTCTCTTTCTTCCTCCCTCTTCTCATTTATGAGCACGGGGTCTACCCGTCCTTCGTCCTTTTCTTCTAGCTCTCATTCTGTATGGGTAGTCGTGGATTCATTTTAGTTGATTTGATATTTTCTTCAAACTTGTACCCATATGCCATTGCATGTAATACATATATACCCTGTTTGACAATGTCATATACCATCATGCCCCATAACTCGGTATGCACTTCCTATAAAAGAGATCAACGCGTCCCTTATCGGCAATGAACTTTGAGTATTGTAGGCTCAATGTAAAAAAAAAAAAAAAAAAAATAACGCTCTGAAATTGTGAAGATGTATAGTTATACTCTGCATTCATGGGAGATGACTGGTTGAATTCGGAATGAGATGACAGATCCTACTAAAATCTATTGAGCGAGGTTTTGCTCAATGATAGATTATCGCTAAAGGGCATACTAAAGCATAACTTTAGTTTTTATTTGTGGAAGAGTATTAACGGAGGACAAGCCTCACATCTTCCATGGCAAAATGCCACTAAAGGCTAGTCTGATTGTAGTGAGCTATAATACAGTCGACCAGCGATATCGTTGACAACCCAGTCCAAACCTTCGACGAGGTTGTAGCCAGTCACGGCGGAACAAGGCATGATCCTCCAAGTGTGAGACTTGATACTCGGCAGATCCAACGCCTAGATAAAAGATGAAGGAAGGGACAGTAAGAGACAAGAGTATGACTCACTGCTTGAATCTCAGCGTCTGTCATGGAGCCCTGGATGTCCTGCTTGTTGGCCAACACCAGGAGTGATGCGCCGGCAAGTCGCTAAGGACGCGATAAGGACTGGTAACTTCACGGAAAAGAGAGGCTCACGTCTTCGAGGAGTAGGCTATGAAGTTCCTCTTTACAATCCTTCATTCGCATCCGGTCACCAGAATCGACAATCCATACGATAGCGTCGGTCTGCTCAAAGTAGTTGCGCCAGTATGGACGTAATGAGCGTTGGCCGCCAACATCCCCTTCAGAGCCATCTGTCAATGACGGCAGGTCTGAGATTGTATAATATGACTCGTACATATATTCAGCGTGAATCTGACAAGGGTTAAGTGAAAGCGGTTTGGCAGCCGGTGATCGCTTACTGGCGATGAACAAAAGTCTTGATATTAAACCCCAGAGTCGGGCTGATGCCGTTTATGTCTTCTCCGTTTATCTTTTTCAGAATGGTCGTTTTGCCAGCATTGTCAAGCCCGCTGTGAGTAGCGTCATCAGGTGCGGAAATGCGAGCCAATACCCGGAAGTCAGACAGACAGGAAGAGCAGGCGCATTTCTTTGCCTTTCTGGCGGTTCTTTCGGATTATAGTCAAAAGTCCCATAGTCAGTCTTCAGTTCGGAGCAGGGTTGTGTAATACAGGGAGTCTTTTTCAAAGACAACGGAGTACCCGCTATAACCTGGGGGGTCGTGCAACAGTGACGGAGTAGACGGGAAGTGCTGGGTTTAGCGTCTACTCGTTGAGTGCGAGGCCTAGAAGACCCGGTTGAGTGAAGCCGGGGTAGCCGCAGAGCCACCAGTGGGGGATCACCATTTCGGCTGTAACGGGTGCGGACTGCAGGTAGACATCATCCGAAAATCGTTCAGCGATCATCATCTTCACTCTGCTGCCTCACTCCATGGAGGAGAATCAAAAGAGCTCTGAGTACAAAGTGCAGACTAGCTCTGTAACTGCAAGCAAGCAGAGCGCATCCTCGAAAGCGGTGCACAGCTGGCGACTGCTACTAGGATGTGCTTTTTTGGCAACTCTCCTCGGCTTGGTCCTTACACCGTGGTCTTATGGGGCGCGTCATTCCCTGTCAAATGCCTATGTTTTATGTTCTCCATCTAAGAACATATGGACGGTCGATCCAGCAAGAGAAAGGGTCGAGTGCTTGGGCGTGCAGACAGGTCGAATCTTCTCAACGGGCTCAAGGGGTACGCTTTTGTTAGTCCGATCAACTTTGCTGTACTGACAAACCAAAAGACGAAGTACAGGCGGCTTGGGCGACTCTATCCAGCCCAGATGGTGCTGGCTCAGAGAAAGTGCTTGAAGAACTCCAGGTCAGAGCCAGCGACGTTGTAGTTCCTGGCCTCACTGGTGCGGTGACCGCACCCATAATTTCTTTCGTTAATAAATCTGACATGTTTTCACTTCCCGGCACGATAGATGCCCACGCTCATGTACTTCAATATGGCCATAGCGTGCAGCTCTCTCTAGAGGGCTCTTCGTCAATCGCAGGTATGTGTCACACGACTGACCGCGTACTAAAATATGCTCTTACGCTTTTTCAAATACAGAAATTGTTCATCGCATTAAGGCCTACATCAACTCGCACCCTGACGTACTCAACGACTCTACGCGCTGGATTGAGGGCATGGGATGGGACCAAACAAAATGGGAAATTCAAGACTTCCCAACGGCGGTGCCGTTGATTGTCAATTTTCCAGCTGGTATTATCACTGACATGTCTTTATGGTAGGCCGACATATCTTCAGATCCGTTGCTGAAGGACCGGCCGATTGTGCTCTATCGTATCGATGTTCATGCCGCTTGGTTGTCCGAGCGTGCCCTCGAGCTGACTCGAGTAGCACAAGGAGGGACACTTCCTTCAAAAGTGGATGGTGGTGACATCATCAGGGACTCGAAGGGTACTGAGACAGGTCATTGTGCCATCTTCCAGCACTCTGTATAAGCTCACAAGTGTACCGCTTCGTAGGTGTGCTCATCGACAACGCAATGTCGCTCGTCCCAGTTCCGGCCTGGACAGAAGCTCAGACGGAGGAATACTACCAGAGAGCAATGCATGATGCTCTTGCTGTGGGACTGACCAGCATTCATGATGCGGATACAGAACCTCAGTTTATCAAGTTCTTCAAAAGGTAATCAATTCGTATTCAACAAAAAAGCGATATTTCTCAAAGGCCAATAGAAAAGCTGAAGAAGGTACTTTACCAGTGAGTATATCTATGATGTTATTGCATAAGAGCTTGACGCTAATCTTGACCATAGCTCCGCCTATATCTGATGGGAAACGTTCCTTCCGAGGATTATTGGGGTTCCAAGATCCCCCGCATGGAAAATTATGGCGTACATAGAAGGCTGTCAGTAAAGAGCGTAAAGCTGTTCACAGACGGTGAGCCAGAATGTTTGCGAGAGATAGCGTTGTCTGATTCGGAAGAAAAATGGTAGGTGCTTTGGGCTCGTGGGGAGCTGCCCTTCTGGAGCCGTACTCAGACAGAACCGACTACTCGGGCCTGCTGCGCATATCTCCGGAGAAACTGGAGAACTTGGTCGACCAATTTTGGAAGGATGGCTTTCAAACTGTACGTTTTAATAACGTCACAGTTTCGTCGAAACTTCCGTCTGATTCAAAGCCAGAATATTCATTGTATCGGAGATCGTGCCAACCACGTTGTTTTGAACATATTCGAGAGAATGTTCAAGAAATATCCTAACCTGGATGGTCGGCCTCGTATAGAACATGCACAGATCATGACACAGGATGATCTTAAGCGAACAGGAGAACTTGGAGGTGCGTACCTGTAAAACCAGCGTGATCAAAAATTAGTACAGTTGACTCTCTCTTACTCCCAGTTATTGCAAGCGTCCAGCCAACCCATGCGTAAGAGTTTTACGGTTGTCTGCTTCGACGTCATTTCACCCCTTACCAGAACCAGCGATATGTGGTACGCTGAAACCAGGCTGGTTAGTTCATCTTTGATGCATGGCTATTCTCACAGGCTGATAGACTTTAGGGAGCAGAACGCATCAAAGGAGCATATGCATATAGCACCCTCCTAAAGTTCGTTCTCCTTGTTTTGCTCCCGGACAGATTTTGATTCGTGTTTAGTGTTTCCTCCAAGAGTGTGTTACCACTTGGCTCTGACTTCCCAGTTGAGGGAATCAACCCTCTACTCGGGTTCTATGCGGCGGTGTCCCGGTTATCAGTGAAGGGTGACTCTCCCCACGGATCAGGTGGATGGTAAAGGCGTGCACTTAACTTAATAACGCCCAATTGACTCAGTTCGAAACCGCAGGCGCCCCGAGCAAAGGCTAACCCGCTTGGAAGCCCTCAAAGGAATGACACTCGATGCCGCATACGCGTCCTTTGCGGAAAAAGATATCGGATCGATAGAGCCCAGCAAAAAGGCGGACTTTGTCATCCTCGACAAAAACATCATGAGGGTTCCGTTCCACGAGATTTTAGAGGCAAAGGTCAAAGCAACGGTAGGTCAACCAGTCATACATATGTTTTGAGGTCTGATAGTATTATAGGTTATAGACGGACAAATTGCCTACGGCGAGATATAAATACGTGCGAAGACTCGAAGAAGTCGCAGACTGTAGTGTACGCATGAATATGTAGTGAATCAGATATGCCATGGATGCGCGTCAAGGAAATACGAAAGAAGGAACCGCAAGGGAACCCGCACAAGAGAGTCAAGAAGAGAAGAAAAGAGAAGAAAGAGAGAACAAAAGGGGAAAAAAGCTCACTCCCATCCAGAACTCTCCAGCCCAGCCTTGCTCACACGTCGCATAGGCTGCAGCGTTTTGTCGTCCACAGGAGCGCGGCGGAAGTGGCGATAGCGACCTGCGGCATCGCGAATCTCCATCTCCTCGCCGAGCCCCTGCTCGGGCGTGTGCGCGCCGACGAGCGCACTCTCACTCTCGAGTCTGTTCATCGGCGGCAGACTCTCGCGCAAGTGCCCTTGTCGGCGCGCGCCCGCTGACATCCCGTAGTTCCCTGTCATGGACCCTCCTCCCCCGGCGGCGTGTCCGGGAGCCGGCGCGGCACTCATGGGGCCCGACTCGCCGCGTACATTGGTGTCAACCTCGCCGGGTCCGCCACCTGCGCCGGGCTTCGGTGCGTTCTTGACGACGCCCATGCTCTTGGACCCAAGCTCCTGCTGCTCAAAGCCCATGAGCTCGGAGACGAAACCGATGTTGGGCGAGATGCCCTTTCGGCGCTCCAGCACGAAGGCGTACGCCTGGGAGAGCGTCCATCGATTCGCGTGGATGAGATAGGCCATCACTGCGGTCACAGAGCGCGACTTGCCGGCTTTGCAGTGCACGTAGGTCGGTGCCGAGTGGAGGCGCGCGTCATCTGAGGAGAGTTGAATTGAATATTGAATATGGCAGGAAAAAGGATGACCAAGGGCCCACCTAGCACTTCGCAGGCCTGCCGGACGCCCTGTGTGATGTTGTCCTCCTCTACAGTATCACGCATCGGTATCCTCACATATCGCTCAAACCGCTCCCTCAAACGCAAGCCAGCGTCGTCGTCGCATTCGAACGCAAGGTTGAGTATCCTCCGCACCCCACGCGACGCGAGCTCCTGTACGTGCTCCTCGGTCGTGACCTCCGGCCCAAGGAAGAGGAAGCCGGGGAGGATGGTCGAGACCGTGAACTCGTGGAAGGCCTCTTCCGTCTCGGATGTGAGCGCACCCGCGGTCGACGGGGACGGCCGCGCCGTTTGCGGAGAGGGCGGGAAGGAGTTCGCGGATCGTGGGGTGTGCGGTGAGGAGGGGAAGCCACCGTGCGAAGGGGTGGGCGGGGGGAGGTGGTCAGACGTGGAGCGGTTGAGACCAGGCCAGCCACTCGAGGCGTGTATGGCAGACCCAGGAGGAGAGACGTGGTTCGAGTGGACGAGCGTGAGGTGCGACGGCGAGCGTGGCGGGCGCAGGAGGGCTGGCGGCTGGGTGTTGTGCGGCGAGGGCGCGGCGGGCACGGCCAGCGTGAGCGACTTGGACGGGACGGGCTTCAGGGTCAGCCTGGGGAGCCGGTCGTTCGAGCGCGTGTCGAGCTTGGGGAGCCGGTCCGTGGTGTGCACGTCGAGTTTGGGAAGGCGCTCCATGGAGCGTGTGTCCAGTTTGGGAAGACGCTCCATTGAACGCGTGTCGATGCGGGGGAGGCGTTCAGCTGAGCGCGTGTCCAGCCTGTTGAGGCTTGGCTGGCGGGAGGGAGGCTTCGGCAGGAGGGTAAAGCTGACGGCGGAGGGCGCGGGGGACGGGCTCGAGTCGCGGAGCTCGTTCTGAGGGCGGGGCATGAGCGTGGGCGTCCTGGGCATCGGCGAGCGTGGCACTGTTCCCTCCGCCGCGGGCGCGGGCAGCTCGTTCGGCGACGCGGTGGCAGAGGCCGGTGAGGGCTCCTCGAGAACTGGCATCGTCTTCGAACGCGCGGCAGCGGCCGTGTTGAGCTGGAAGAGCCCGCCAGGCTTTCTGCCACTGTTCGGCTGCGAGCCTGGGCGCGGAGAGGCTGATTTCTGTGAGACGGCGAGGTAGCCGTCGACCTGGAGCGTTTGGTCCTGATCGCCCTGCGCCACTCCCGCGTTCAGGTCGGGGGAGTCTTCGTCTCCCACAACAAAGTACGGCTGGAGCGTGGGCGTCGCGGAGGCGGCGACCATGCCGCCCCTCAGCCAGTCTGCCGCGCCGCGCCCGCCGACGAGCCGCTCCACGAGTGGGATGAGCGCCCAGGCCGTCGCGCCGGCGTCCTCCCGCGCGCGCTCGTCCATGTCCTCGTCGTACACGACCAGATCGCCGTCCCAGTCGCCGTCCTCCGCGTCCACGCCGACCCGTGCGTCCCACGCGGCGCGTCCTGCGTCGGTGGTGACGTACTGGCGGAGGGCGCTGAGCGCGGGGAAACCGCCTGCCTTGCGTGAGCGCTTGAGGATGAGCGTCGGGATCGCGACGTTGATCGAGCCTGCAAGGCGACGGGCGAGGTAGGCGGGCAAGGGGCGGGTGTCGACGAGGAGGGGCTTTTTCGGGGCTGAGAGGCGGCGGGCGAGCTCTGAAGGCTCAAGCGGACGCGGGGCGCGTGGAGAGGGCGAGCGTGGGACGCGGTAGACGTCGTAGTCGACGTGGGAGGAAGAGGCGGGGAAGGATGTGCGATGGCCGGCCTTGTCGGCCTCCGTTGCTGGAAAGGTGGCGTTGAAAGCGGAGCCGGGGCCGATAAAGTGTGCGCTCTGCGGGGTACGGATGCTGAAGAAGGCGGAGGAGGGCGTCTCGCCGGCGGGAGTGTAGTAGACGCTGGAGCGAGCTGAGGTGGATGTCGGACTCGGGGGTGCGGGATCGTCCGCGGGCTCGGGGGAGGAGGTCGATGCGCCCGATGCGGAGGAGAGCGACTGGGAGGGCGAGGTGGACTGGGAGGATGGCAGGAAGGGCGCCTCGGTCGTCACCACCCCCGTCGTCGCCGCGAGGCGGGCGTGGGCGGCGAGGGAGTGGGAGGCGGAGCGGATGGGTCGCAGGCGCAGATTCGTCTTCACCTTCTGGCGGAGCTCGTACCACTCGCGCTCGGAGGCGTCCTCGTCGCCGTCATCTTCGGCGTCGAAGTAGAGGTGGGCATCAGAGTCGGGATGGGTGCCCGAGAGGGGAGAGAGGTGGGGGGAGGACGAGGCGGAGAAGGGCGATAGCTGGAGTTCGTGCTCGTCGTCGCCGTCGACGGCTACCGCCACCTCGTCCTCGGGGTGGTAGTCTGCCGGAGACTGGAGGATGGATACGGCTGGTATGGAATGCGTGCCAGTTCTTGTGGGTATCGAGAGCTGTGGTGGGCGGGAGCTTTTGCGTGCCACGGCGGGGGCGGGGGCGGAGGTGAGGGTCATTATTAGAGACTGTTCAGGCTCAGCTGTGTGTGCGTGGTGTTCGCCGACTGTAGCGATCATGCAATGACTTTTCCATCAACGCATCATCAGTCGTACTCTCTCCCTTCTCGCCCACCGCCATTGGATCGAGCCCACTTGTGGACGACGGCGACGACAGCGGCAAGGCGAGGGAGGTTGGCATGTGTACATCTTCTGACCCTTATTGATGGACGCCTTTGCAACCATACACGCCGAGACCACACCATTTTTCCAACGTTGGTTCATTACATTTTGTATTCTTCTTGTTCGCTTCAAATACAACCACAGATTGCGCTGCCCTCTGTCGTAGATGACCAACCACAAAATACATGGAGTACACACACAAACAAAGAACGGGTAAACAGCAAGACGGACGCTAGAACATCACTGAGAAAGAAAAAGGCAACAAAGGGGGAACAGCGACAGGGGAAAAAAAAGTGCGGATCAGGACAAAGGGGCGGGAGTCGAGACCTGGTAGGGGTAAATATAGGCCCAAGTACACATCCCTTGAGTACATAATGAAATAAGGGGGGAAGATGAGCCTACGAACGTTTATTTGCCAGTCTCCTTGAACGAAATCGCGGCCTCTTCACCCATGGCGGTCAAGATGGTAACGAGGATGTCCTTGCCGTCATCGAACGCGCTACTGATTTCCTTGCCCAGGTCGCCTTCTGGAACCTTAACGTCGTCCTTTGTACCGTTATCTTGTGCCAGGCTCATGAAACCATCCTCGATGTTCAAGAGCTGGTATTCCTGGCGTTTGACATTGGGGACGTCCATGTTGTGCGTCGACGGGCAGATATCTTCAAGCTTCTTGCCAGTGAAGATCTAGGATTTGCCGGGTAGGATAGTTAGTGCCGCCAAAGAAGAAAAAAAAAAACATTGTTTGCTTTACATCAATCGCAACCAAGTGCACCTTGGCGTGACCGTGCTTGCCAGTCTTCGAGGTGGACATGTCAACGATCTTGCATGGACGACCTGACAGAGATATTTTTGAGTTCTAGATCAAGGTTATGTGCCGGCCTGGACAAACCTTTGATCACGACGTGGCCGTTCTTGCGGAGGGCCGAGCATTGCATCGGGTATGTGGCCGAGGCGTCAGCGCTCCCCTGAGACACCGCGTTGATATCAGTACGAGTCGATAGACACCAGGAGGGTTTGAACGTACCCCAGTGAAATCGTGGTTGTGCTCGTCGTCAGACATGTTGGCGATTGAAAAAGAAGGGCGTGTTGGGTCTGTGAGGAGGAGGAGAAAGAGAGATGAGAGGGAGGGAGAGGAAAGGAAAGCGCTCGCTTTTTTTCTGCGCCCGTTGAAAAATGAATCAGCCCCATCGATTTTCGGCAACTTCCGGTCCCGAGTTCCGGGGACGCGTTCCCAAATGGGCGCGGGGGGGTTGCGACCGGACGACGGCTGCGATTATTGAACGGAGTGGTGACGACGGGTCGCCTCTTGCCTTTCCGCCACTACCTTGGCGATTATATTTCCCCTGTTTCCGAATACCCTCTGCTACTCTTTTTCTTTATCCATGCACCCTTGGAATTCTACACCCGTCTGTCCCCGATGCAACAAGGCAGTCTTCGCAGCTGAGCAGGTATGGGAAGTCAACCACCACTGCGACCGTTGTGGTTCTTAATCTCGTTCGTGCAGGTTATGGGGCCTGGCAGGAGGGTAAGCGGTCCTTTGATCAGATCGAACACACCCCATTCTCACCTCGTATCACAACTAAACGTCAGCTTTACCACAAAGTAAGCTGTGCGTCCCAAACTGTTGATGTGAATGTCACAACTGACGACATGGGCACAGCCATGCCTCTCTTGTGCCGTCTGCAAGAAACGCCTCGACTCGTTCTCACTTGTAGAACATGATGAAGAGGTGCGCCCTTTTTACAGACGTCGCTAGAAGGCTATTTGCTTAAAAAAACCAACCTATCAGCCCTACTGGTGAGTGTTTTACGAAGAGCGCTAGCCACCGCCCCTCCCTTAGCTAAGCACGTCCTACAGCAAGAATTGCCATGTGAGGACGCTCGGCACGCGCGACTTGCGAGCACAGAACCTGCCTCAACGCCAGGGCCCTGCCTCTCCCACCTCTCCACATTCGCCGGGTCAAAACGACCGCCCCAGTTCCCCCATCTCCAACGACGAAACCTCGTCCCCGCCCCTGTCACCCACCCGCCAGCGTCCTGTTTCCTGGCAACACACGGGCTCACGACAGGCCAACTTTCTCCTCCGCCCGACCCGCGCGCTGAGCCCGTCCTCGTCCGTCGCCACCCAGCCGCCGTCCATCATGGCGGCGGTGGAGCCGACGATCCCAGAGGACGCGCCCATGGACACGGACGAGGACCCGGCGCCTCAGCCGCCAGCGCCCCCGCCAGACGATGTGCCCGCAGAGGAAGCTTCACCTACTTCTCCGACGGCTGCTCCGACCGCAGCGTCCGCGGGAGCGGTGTCTGACAATGAGCGGGACACGGAAGACGAGTCGGAAGTGCACGCGATGCTCATCGGCAACGGGCGCGAGCCGCCGATGTCGCCCGCCGGGCCCGCGCGGGCCTACAAGCCCTTCACGCTCTCCCGCGCCGCGGACGGCTTCTCACGGACGCCCGTGACGCCGCTCCGGCAGAGCAACACCGGCGGGGGAGCGTACGCCAGCTACTCGGCCATCACCGGCTCGCGTGGCTCGCCGCTCGTGGTCAGCACGCCGACGGGCACTCGGCTCGGCGGGGCGCAGGCGACGGGTGGAGGAGGCACGCCGCGCTGGGGCGGGTCGCCGGCGCCCGAGTGCCCGAGGTGTGGGAAGAGCGTGTTCGCGGCGGAGCAGGTGCGGGCGCTGGGCAAGGCGTGGCACCGTGGGTGTCTGCGCTGCACCGAGTGTGGGTCGACGCTCGCGACGGGCAAGCTGACGGAGAAGGAGGGAGACCCGTACTGTGCGAGGTGCTACAACAAGGTGCGTACTGGTACTCAACAGTCGGCGCCGTTGGTCAAAGTTGGCTTATCCGTCGAATACAGGTTCATGGACCTGCTGGGAACGGCTACGCTCTTCTTGGCAAGGCTGGTGGCTGAGGGTACGCCCCGCGTACGTGTTTGTTGCCTGAGATTCTGGTCGTCCACACACTCGGCTTGTATGTCAATATATACTTTTGTAATTGCTAGGAATGTACATTGAGTTTACATCAACTCGACTTCTAGTTGCCCGTTTCTTCACTATCCATCATAACTTTGATAAATAACACGTGCGTGTGTCAGTACAGGGCGAGCCCCTAAAGCAGTTTAATTCTCTGATCGGATGTGCTCGCGAAAAGTCATTTCTTCAGACAAGGGCGGTTTCTTCCAAGTCTCGACAGACGTGCGATTGATCCTCGAGCTAAGCATGGGCTGCCCATTCAACAAGATGCTCATGAGCCGTTCCTTTTGGTCTTTTTGATATCATCAGCGGGTTTCCTCGCACAGCCTCGGTGTCATTGGTCAGGGACAAGCGAACGTTGGGTCGGTTTTACACACTACTCCACCCAGCATGTACGAAAGCACGTGTCGCCGATAACGAGTTGCAGAAATGGGAGAGACACCCTGACTTCAGCCAATGTGCTTGTCGACTTCGAGATGTCGTCCGTTGAGAGAAGCGTAGCCTAGACGAAGTTGGAGGACGCTGCATTGAACGACGACGGCTCGGTTTGCCACTTATCGCGGACGAAATGCTCCGTTTGCGTCGACATAACAAAACACGCACTATAATCGAACAGCTCGTTGACGTCGCTAGCACGCACACGTGCAGATCGAAGACGGCTACGTGATCTTCGTCTTTAGTGAATGGACCTCGCCTCATTCTTGGAGAGCTTGACCGGCGAAAGGTGGTGTAAAGGGGCATGGCCATGGTTGAAATATGCGCACGGACGTAATGATCGAGAGTAGATCGCGAACCGACATGAAGCACGTTGTGTTGATCTGTCGAAGTCTCGCGTGTTTTTCGCTGTTGACAACCCAGACGGCGTTCAAGAGGGAGGGTGAAGCGGCGAGGATCCGCATATGAATACTAAAAGAGCGCCAAGATGCCCGACCGACTTTTTCTTTTCTCTTGATCGACCCGCGGCATTGAGCTAGACCCAACGATGGCTCTGTCTTTTCCGTCATCCTCGCTCACGCCCTTTTCGTGTTATCTCGGCGATGCGTACAACAGTCCTCAGGCGATGTTCGAGGAGGCCCTCGAATGGCTCAGACGCTCGGACGTCACAAAACGGGTGCTCCTGAAGTACACCAGTGAGGTCCTCCATCGCGTCTGCGTCCACCTCGGTGCCAAAACGCACGGAATCAACAAGACGGAGCTGGTGAACGCCCTATACGCTCACGTAAGCCATAAGCGGGGTGCAAGGGGAAATACGCCCCTTCAGAGGGTGCCCTTAGTTGAGAGGAATTCATGCTGATCCCTCTGTTCCCCCTTCCCAGTGGGCAAAACAGCGCCTGCAAGCAAGTTCGGGCGGCGCCAAGGACATGCACGCGGCAGAGAGAATGTTGCTTAGGAGGGGGTGCATCGGCTTCCGGGCGTTCCACCGGTTCCGTGTGCACGTCCTCCGGGAGCTGTGTGATAAATACGAGCTGTTTTCTGGTCATGGCGGCGCGTCCAAAAAAAGCAAGACGGCGTGCAGTAATGCGCTGTTGAACTACGTGAGTATACTCTTTTTCTTTTTTTCTAACAAAAGGGGGGGATGACGTGAGAACTTGAACGGAAAACTCACTTGTGCTTTTTTGTTACGGGCGGACGTGAAGCACCAAAAGCTCCAGAAAGAAGACAACAATTCGAGCGATCGTTTACGTACGGATTCGACTACGAGCCGGTCCTCAAGTCCAGACGCGCAGGCGGTGAACAATTATCTTGTCGATGGTTTGTAGCATAGGTTTCAGTGTGAATGGTTGCATGGGGCGCTAGGGACGTTTGCATCGGGTTCTCTTTATGATTTATGAGATTATGGTTAATGCCGGCTTTTGCTTGGATGGGTAATGAGAGTATGTTTGATTGTCGTTGGGCCACTGAGGAGACCGAAGCCCGAGTAGTGGATGGGATGGCAAAGTTCAAGGAGGTTGACGCGTTGACGTGTGGACGGGTGAGTGCGGATGTCTCGGATCCGCCTGAGGAAACTAAGCACTTTCGGAGCCGGAAAGGTGTTTCCTCTTTCACACAATGATCATCCTTTTTTCTTCTTCTCTTCAACAGCGCTCGGCGTAGG
This sequence comes from Waitea zeae, assembly GCA_037855215.1. Classification (NCBI taxonomy): domain Eukaryota; kingdom Fungi; phylum Basidiomycota; class Agaricomycetes; order Corticiales; family Corticiaceae; genus Waitea; species Waitea zeae. Next base: position 8,542 of record JAZHGK010006661.1, on the reverse strand, counting down.
GTACATGGAAGAGAGGGAGTCGATGGTTTGAGTCTTTGAAGCAGACGCCTCCATCTGTAATTTTTGTGGCTCTTCTGTATAGTTTCCGTGCATGCACATAACATATACAAGAGGGGCTTCTCATCGACGATCGTACACCTGTATTTCATTCACCACGTAAGTGATACGGAGTCCTGAAATAACACCAGAACTATTTACTGGCTCAGGTTTTTTTAACTTGTAGTGAATATAATTCTTCTTGATGTATTATACACATTTTCTTTTGGGAAAAAGAATGGCAGAAAAGCCGATGAACGTGGCTCTCGTACAATTACTGACCATGATTCGCGCAGTGTGGTATAAATTAATATGCCAATTACAAACCCAAATGAGCATGAAGTTAACGACTTTATGGCTTGCCCGTTGTTGGCAGTGTCTTCTTTCAGGTTCTCAGGCTGGCTTACATAGCGCTGAATAACATCATTACCACTATTTTTAAAATCAACATCATTTCCCTCGTATAAGCTAAAGAAACACCATTAAGAAGATAAACAATCATCTCAATAAAATAGGTGTGCATGTAGCCTCTCCGAATACGACAGTAGTGGTGGATAGTAAGGGTTTTCTCTGGTGACCTCACGAATAGCTTGAACACCCGCCTCCGAAAGTCGCCACATAGCCTGTGAAAATTTTGGTTTTATGAAAAGCCGTCAACGAACGTAAGTGACTACTTACGCGCCAAGCATCGAAATTAATATGGAGGTACTGAATCCTTGAAGGAGCATCGGTGAAGAACTTAGTTGCATGCGACTCGTCCCACTTCAAATTAGGTCGTTTAATATTTCGCGTTCGGATGCCGATTCGATTCAGCACGCAGAAATTATTGAGAGATGCTAACACATTATGCTAGAGAACATTTCAGCAATACGGCGAATTCGATTCAAAGAATCTCGCACCAGCTGGTTTCCTTCGATCCCAATTGTCAACTGCTCTAAACGGGTGCATTGTTTGAGAGCACAAAATGCCTTCCAGCTCACACGGCACTCTTCCATGTTTAGCACCCGAAGCGTTTTTGCGTGCCGGGCAACCAGGTGTGCGATAAGACCATCATGACTGGCAACAGATTCGAAGTGCTCAGGTGACGGGTAACAATTCTGTTCCCAGTGTTCGAGATGAAGTTCTTCTAAGGAGGCTCCGGAGATCACCAATCGAATCCATTTATCAAGCGCGAGCACTTCGTCCCTTGTCTCTATCTGGGGGTGGAGAACTTTGAAATACTTCAGCGCATGTAGTCTCGGGCCTCGTTTTATCGAATGACTCTCAGTTTGCTTTAAATGAGATTCAGTGAAGGCAGCCAGAGTGGTCAAAGTGGAAACCAATCACCCAACGGTAGTGTGTTTGAAGTTCTCGGAGATCAGGAAGTTGAGAGAGGGCACTGAAGATGTCTCTGTCGGTGAGAGAGAGAGAAAGGCCTATCGTCAGAGATTGAAGTGCAGACAGATGTGGGAGGAATGATTGGAGGACACCAGGAGTAACGGTTCGACAGTCATCCTGTTCGTTGTCAGTTTATCGGCGTCAACTTCAACGATGCTGACTACACACGATGATATGTAGCTTGACGAGTGGTGGAGAGCTTCTAAGCCAGGGCAGTACGAGTTCTAAAGTTGAACGTTCTGGATTCTCGAGTGTCAGGCTTGTAAGCCGGGTCAAGGATTGGAAAATAAGCTGTTGAGCTTTCTGAAGCCGCTCCTCATGGTCCCCTTCTGATGGATCGTCGCCTGTTTCTCGCAGCCGAAAGTGAAACTCCCGAAGAGAGGAGAGACTTGCAACATGGTTAACGGCGCCGAGTACAACGTTGTTGCCAGAACTGGACATGTAGAAGTCCGAACTGAGCCTCAATATTTTGACGTTAGGCAACAACAACAAAGCCTTGTGAAGAAGCTGTCCAATGTCACCCATGCCATCAAGCGGTGGCAGACCATCAAACGTTCCTGCGAGTTGGTAAGCTTTGTCACTACTCGAGACTTGCCAACGCACCAGATATTACCAACTCCCTGACGCATCCTGCGTTATGAGGAAGCATTGCAGAGAGCAGCTTAGAGAGAATCTTATGAGAACTGTGTAAGTCATACCATCAAATACATCGCCTGAAAATCAATTTTGCACATACGCGCCGTATGTCCTTTTGGTGTATAGACACGAAAAAATACAGTCTCTCAAATGGCACCACCACACGTTTGTACAGACATTTCGCTGTCATCGTACTAAATCTGCGGTTGACGAGAGAGCAACGATACAGCGTGCGATGGTCATTGCCGAGATATTCGAGACAGCGAATGAAGAGTTCCGTAGGGAGGGAAGGTGGTAGCATTCTTGCTGTACTGTTTTCCTTGAAGGTAAATAGCTGCATTATGGGCAACTCGCTGTCTGTGCTGTGCACGCTCCACAGCCGTCTAAGCCTTGCCTGGGTGAGAGGCCCTAGAGAGGCCGCACCTGAGCGTATTGGATGGGAACAGAGAAAACACCGATGCACCGACTTAGATGAATAGGTGGGGCAGGTGAAGCAGTGAGAGTGTATCGAGAGAAGGTTGAGACGACTGTGTGTGTGGACGTATCATTCGAGAGCGAGCGCCGCCTCTACGGCAACGCGGAGAAGTACTGAGGTAGATCGCGGGGAAGCGGCGATGCCCGTGGGTCCTTGACCTCACAAAATGTGACTCCTTCTTTCCAAGTCACGACCAATTGAACCGTCGAGGGCGGCCCTGATGGTTTTGGTCAATCCGACTCAACAGCCTCCTGCTACACAAGCCAGACGATAACTGGATTCTGGAGCCTCACGGGGCTGCACACTATCACGTCGCATAACCTATCTAAGAGCTGGTTCTAGTCCACATTTTCCATTTATCTCAGCATATAAACCCAGCACTCTCAGGTGGACCACTTGATTCTCATACTAAAGCCGAGTTTAAACAATCAATCATTTTTCAATTAATCGCAAAAGTAACTGCAGGAGAGGCATTGCGAGCGTGTGGTTTCCCATAATCGCTCCCCCCCTCCAAAAAAAAAAAAATTGCACTACGTAGTACAGTTGTATAACAAAGTTAAACACACATGGGTTTTGAATGGAAAAAGCATATACTCCCATTTGTTAATACTAGTATTGTCTTTCGGAATTTCGACTTGTGTTGCTGTACCTCGATGATATTGTCAACGCTAGTCTCAATATTATTTATTGGGTGCAAGTTAGCAAAATACCATTGGCGGCACATGATTTCATTATTGTTGTCAGTTGCCATGTCAGCGAAAAGGGAGGATATTCAACTGCCCAGAGAATGGTAGTGACAAGTCCCGAATGACCGCACGAACAGCAGTCCCCGCCTCCGAAAGTTGCCATACAGCCTGTGTCAAAATTCAAGTTGTGCGAAACTCACTGATAACACGACCACTTACACGCCACCTATTCAAGTTGACTTGGAGATACTGAACACTAGAAGGACTGTCGTCAAAGAATTTGGTTGCATGTGAGTCATCCCACTTCAGATTAGGTTGCTTGATGTTTCGCGTTCGGATGCAAATTTGGCTCAACACGTGCATGCCGTTGAGCAGCTTTGGTACGTTTGGCTGGAGAATGGTTGAGTCGCACAGCAAATTCGGTTCAAAGCAACTCGGCGGTACGTACCAACTGGTATCCGTTGATTCCGACCCTCAACTGCTCCAAGTGAGTGCACTGATCGATGGCACAAAGCGCTTTCCAGCTCACGTAGCACTCTTCCATGTTCAGGACCCGAAGCGTTTTTGCGTGCCGCACAACCAGATGTGCGATGAGACTATCATGCCTGGCAAGCGGGCCAAAATATGTGCGTGCCAATCTATAGTGACTCTGGGTCAATTTTTGGACGTGGAGTTCTTCCAAGGGGGCTCCAGAGATCACCAATCGAATAAACGTGTCGAGACCAATTGCCTCATGCCTCATTTCTGTTAGAGGATGGACAACTTGGAGGTACTTAAGCCTACGCAACCTTGGCCCCCGGTTTAGCGAACGAGTCTGAACTGGCTGTAAACAAGATTTAACAAAGGTAGACAATGCGGTGAGGTTGACAATAGATCACCTGATAACATTGGATTCGAAGCTCTTGGAGCTCATAAAGCTCAGAGAGAAGGGTTAAAAGACCTTCGTTGATGAAAATGTGGGATAAGCAGATTGCCAGAGATTGAAGCGAGGATAGACGTGGGGAGCATGACTGGAGAAGGTCGAGTGGAACGCTTCCACGGCGACTCTGTCGATCGTCAGTCTGGTGGCAAGCTTCCAATAAAATGGACCCATACAATGAGATACAGCTTGGTGAGCGGTGGAGAGCTTTCCAGCCAGTTTGGCAGAAGCTCCAAAACTAAGCGGTTCGGTTGGTCGAGTGTCAAGCTTCGGAGACCAGTCACCGATTGGAGAATATGTTGTTGAGCTCTCTCAAGTCGCTCCTGATGACCGCTGCCTTGCTTCACGTTGGGCCAATCAAACCGGAACTCGCGGAGAGAAGAGAGGCCCACAACATGGTCAAGGGCGCCACGCACGAGGTCGCTGCTGAAACTGGACACGGCGAAAAACGAGTCGAACCTCAAGGACTCGATGTTAGTCCATGACAGCAAAGCCTTGTAAACAATTGATTCGACGTCGTCCGAGTCATCACTGGGCGGTGGCAGGCGATCAAATGCCCCTGCAGGGTTTGTAAGTTTCGTCACTGCTTAAGGCCCTGTTGACACACCAACTACTACCAGTTCTCTGACATGTGCTGCGTTATGAGAAAGCATCGCGGGGAGCAGTTGATTGAGCATCTTACAGGAACTACGTAAGTCATAACCCCAAAACACAACGCTCAGTGATTGATTATGTACGTACGTGCCGTGTCTCCTCTGGGAGTGTAGCTTCACTCGGCCACAGCATATAAAATGACACCACCACACGCTTATATAGAAACTTTGTTGCTATTCTATTGAATCTACGGTCGACGAGAGAGCAGCAGTACAGAGTTCCGAAGTCATAGCCGAGATGTTCGAGGCAGCGAATGAAGAGCTCCGTGGGTAAAGAAGGCGGCCGCATCTTTTCTGTCTTGTTCTCGCGGCGAGTCCAACTGGCAGTTTGGGGGGTCCACAAGAAGAAGAGGAAAAGACTCGCGCTCCAGGCAACTCGCCGTCTACGCTGTGTATGACCCCCCCCCCCTACAACCCGTCTGCCAAGGCCTGCCTGGAACTGAGAGAGAGGCCGCGGATCGACTCTGCAAGTCGGCGGCGCCCAGGGTGCAGCTACGTGAGAACCGATGAACTCCCGGTGCACCGACTCAGACGGAGGAGGTCAGGTGAGAACGACGAAGGACGCAAGAAAGGATCGAGGACGACTGTACTCGCGAGCGACAGGCGGCGGAGCCTGCGAGAGCGACCCGCGCTTGGAGAAGAGAGGGCGGAATTGCGGACCCGGGAAACGGCGACGTCATGCTTCTGTGTGCATCGAAGGTCACGCCGCTTGTTCTGATTGACCTCCACCTCTACCGAACCAACGGCGGGACTGGTCGACATTGGCCTCACACTCGACCATTTCTTTTTATTTCCCCCCTCTTTATCTCAAAACATGCCTCGTGCCTCGTTTCATCTGCTAACCCGCTCCGCGTTATGTACGAAAGCCGTCCGTCTCTGAACTGGCCAACATGTGTGAGAACGCTGTGCTGCTTGGATGGGAACGCGACGGTCACCCGTATCGCGGCAGCGTCTCTTCTTGGCAAACGGCTCTGCTCTTTTTGTAAATAACGTGTCAGTCGTTTTTGGAGTGAGAGGATGGAGTGATGGCCGCCAAAGATACGAGCCTGTCATCACAAAGGAGGACGCTTCGTCTCGTCTGCCGGCGAGCAGATCACACTTAACGAGCACAGACTGATACGCATCAGCTGACACCTTGGCGCTCCGCTGCTCTTTTGGACCACGCCGATCCGCCAGGCTTTCTTCTTTTAGATGTTCGAACATCCTCTTAGCTTGATCGAGACTGCCACTCGAGACAAGATAAACGAACGAAGCCGGGATTCCAACAACAGCGGCGTTCTACACTGAACGTCTTCCCTTGGCGCATTCTCAAAAACCAAAAAAAAAGGTCACTTGCTGTTGGAGCAGAGAAAGCATACGCGTCTGCAATAGGAAAATTAAGAGCCCGTTCAATTGAATCGTCATACTGGGTGCTTTGGGCTTTATAACTAGAGCACACTGAACACACGGGCGACAACATGGTCTTCTCCGCCACCCCCCCTTGAACGACGGCTCACCCAGAGGTCGCTCTCCGACCTTGGCCGACATCTCTATGACGGACCCGACGTACCCCTTCTATCCCATCTTCGCCTTCGCAGGTTTCGCCCTTCCCCTCGTCTGTCTCCCCTGGCACCTCGAGGCCTGGAGCGCGGGCTCTTGCTACTACATCCTCTGGTCCTCCCTCGGCTCCCTCAACTTCTTCGTCAACACACTCGCGTGGAAGGGCTCGGTCGCAGACAAGGCGCCCGTCTGGTGTGAGATATGTGCGTGCGTTTCAACCCCCCCCCCCCTTCGCGTCCGTGTTTGAATCGATGTCTGAGACAGCGGTCTCCTCCCTGCAGCCATTCGAATCACGATGGCGCTCGGCACCGCTATCCCTGCGGCGTCCCTGTGCATCATTCGCAGGCTTCACGGTTTTGCGAGTGCGCGTACGTTGCTCGTGACTCGCGCGGAGGTATGTTTCTGGGATCAGTCGGAACCCTTGCTCTACTCGTGTATCGCTCAACCCACCTCTGCAGAAACAGAGAGGCTTGATAATAGACAGCTCTATCTGCGTTTTGTTTCCCCTTCTGACAGTCGCCTTAGGCGAGTGAGAGCAAACCATCTCTCCTTCTTTGTTTTTGTCGCTGACTTAGCTCGTCCCTTATGGCCCGATCACATCAGAGTACGTCGTCCAAAGCAACCGATACAACATTTTCGAGGACTTTGGCCCGTACGTCGCCATCTACAACACCCCGCTCACCTACCTCCTCGCCTTCTCCTGGCCCATCCTCGTCGGCCTCGTCTCCCTCGTCTACTGCCTCCGCATCTTCTACCACCTCTTCCGCACCCGCGCCGCCTTGGCCCCGTTCCTGCCCGCGCACCGCGCCCCCGTCTCGCGCGGGCGGTACCTCCGCCTCATCGGCCTCACCCTCTCTGAGGTTCTCTGCACCTTGCCCTTCTCCGTCCTCGCCGTCGTGAAGAACGCGAAGCGGACGCCGGTCCGTGGCTGGACGTCGTGGGCGGACGTCCACGCGGACTACGGGCGCGTGTTCCGCGTATCCGCAGCGGTCTGGCGGAGCGACGCGGAGAGCAGGCAGGCGCTCGACTTCGTCCGCTGGTTCACGCCCTGCCTCGGCATCTGGTTCTTCATCTGGTTTGGGTTCGCGGAGGAGGCGAGGATACGCTACGCGGCTGTGTTAGCGAAGGTCATGCGATGGGTTGGATATGAGAAGGCGCATTCGCCCACAGCGAGGTACGACCTTTTGATCTTGAAAAATCCATACATTTAGAAACCAATCAACTGACGTCATCACTTGGTTCGACTACATATAGTTGCAAACTCCAGGCCCGACCTTCCACTCTCCGCAACAAGGCCGACAAGCGCCACGTTCACTTCAGCTCAGAAGTAGATGGAAAGCCCCACGCGCCTGACGGTGACACACGTCCTCAGCCAGCCTTTTTCGACGGAATTTCCCTGGGCGACCTCGACTGGCGCCAACTCGACATTGAGATGCGCTCCCTCCAAGCCTGCGCTCGTCCGCGCGCCCCTCCCACTTCAGTTGTGAGGCCGTCGACGAGTTGTAGGCAAAGTTCGAGCCATTCCGACTCGGAACCCGAGTTGCAATGTGGACTTGGCGGGCCCGGCGATGGCAGCGGTGGCAGCTCAGCGGGTCTGGACCGCGGTCCTGTTCGTTCGCTGCCTCCGCTGCCGGAGGTCTCGTCGTCGTCGTCGTCCGAGCCGTCTTTCTATTCCTCTTCGTCGTCGACACGGCCACTCTTGGGCAACATCCCTGCGCTCTGTGAAGTGGAGATCATTTCTCAGGCCTCGCGTGATGATTTCTATGCGCTGGACGGCGTCAGCCCTGCCAATAGAGGTTTCTCTTCGCCACTTTTTTGATTTTTTCTCTCTCTCTCTCATTTTACAATTATTGGATGAACCGGTATATAGTGCGCTGGAATATTTGTGCTTTGTTTAGATTTGTATATGGGTTGTAGTCAGCACAACTTCCTTGGCAGTATAACATTTGCGCTTTGAACCGTGCTACAATGTGACGAGACGTGGCGAGAAACGCTTCTCGATAGATAAAAAGCGTATAATGCCTTGCATTCCCAGGATGGTTAGTAATCTTGAATTTAGAGTAGTAAGTAAGGTGCTATATCTCAGCAGTAACTCAGTGGCAGAAGCACGTACGGCGTTGTACGGCTCTAGAGGCCTTACGCGATGACACACCACCACGGCGGGGTCCCATTATCACCATCCTCGTTGGTTTGTGCGTCACAGCTATCGGGTACCGCACGG
>JAZHGK010006660.1:0-19182 GCA_037855215.1 Waitea zeae | reverse complement strand
CCGCCCTGGATGATAAAGGTGTGTGCATCATTTTCTTTATATTATAAAAAAATGAAGGAGGGTCAACTTCTCTATGATTATAACTATGTTTTGAGAAAGTCTTAAATAATATACTACACCTACTGGTAAGTCTTTGGAATTTAGTTTATAAGTAAAATAAAAACTCCCATCTGCTTCTAAAAACCAGATAACCAACTATATTTACTTAAAGGTGTAGTATCAAACCATAATACAGGGATAGAACAACCTCTTTTTAGATTTAACCAGTTAATTAATCTGTGAAGAGCTTCAATTTTTGGAGTTCTCATATGACCATTAATTAAATTAACTAAATTTAGAAGTGATTCGTGTTTTTTAATTGTTAATCTTCCACCATGAGCCCATTAGGTCTGATAGTTATGTAGCCACCTATAATACTTTGTATTTTTGTGAATAAAGCTAAATCTCTAATATCAAAAGTGATTTCAATATAAGGAACACCTGTCCCCTTAGGGCTGATTGTTTTTTCTTCGCTTATAACACACACCGCACCCCTCCGCCTTGGATGATAAAGGTGTGTATCATTTTCTTTATATTATAAAAAAATGAAAGGAGAGGTGAAGGTAAAGATGGATCCATCACCTTCGATTAATCCAGCTAAATAAGGACCTAAATTGTTTGAAGAATTAAGTGGAGATACAGTTGAAATATTTGTTGAATATGGTTAGAGCCTGATTTATATGAAAATGGAATATAAAACCCATAACCCCACTATAACTGATTATGTGTGCATCATAGTTCAGGGAACTAGATAAATTTAAAATAACCAATATTAATAAAATTATTTACTTGCGGTTTCTGGTAGAGTATTAACAAGTAAATATTATAAACCCGATATCTTTCAATAACGGCTGGACTTTATCTTCATTTTATTGAATGTATCACGTAAAGTCTCTGAGGAGCTCCTAAAGGTTTTAACCTAAAGAATTTCCTGCTGATTGTCCATTTTTTGTTCTAAGACCCCTCTATTATTAGGTCAACATCTTTAAGATTTTTACTGCGTATCTGCTAATATTTTTTTATTAGTATAATATTCTAGTACTTAAAGCTTTAGGAGTTTCCAGCATATGGTGATATTTTAAAGTAATAGTCCCCTACTTTAGCTGCTATAATAATAAATGAAGCAAGCTACAACTGCAAAGCAGGGTATATTTAATGCATCCTCTCGAAGTAAAGAGTAAGTATTTTGATACTAAGCAAAAAAATAGGAATAAAACTATTACAGCAAGCGTTCCTAATTTCCACCTGCCATAGAAAATAAACAGATACTTAAACTTATACTTAATAAAGGATTGCTATAGAATTGACCTTTTAATTCTACTAAATAAGAGATATCTTTAGCTCCGGAAACGTTAGTAGGATTAATATTTCTATCTTTTTGTATATTATTATTAATAATATAACCTAAAGCAATAATAATTAAAAATATATTTAAATTTGTTAATGAATATTGTATTATATAGAATAATAAAGATTCTATAGAACTTTCACTGTTTATTAATAAGGCTAATAAGATGAAACCAATATGAGATATAGTACTATAAGCTAATAATCTTTTAATTTTTTTTTGACTTAAACCAACTACACTACCTATTATTAAAGATAATAAAGAAGAAATTAATAATAAAGTTTTTATACTATAATTAGTAATAGAATTATTAATTTCATTTAAGATATTATAATCTCCTATTACAGATAATGAATTACTTGTATGTGAAATTATTTCTAATAAGAAAATTAATATCGCTATTTTAGGCATAATAGTCAACCAAATTGTTACAATAGTTGGACTTTCATCATAAACATCAGGTGACCAATTATGTAAAGGAGCAGCAGCAACTTTAAATAGTAAACCTATTATTATTAAAATAATACCTAGTGTTAAACCTATTACTATAGTTCCATTTGAATAAACAGATACTAGACTATAGATATTTTCAAAATTAGTTAATCCTGTATAAGCATATATTAACCCAGAACCTAATAAAATTATACATGATGATAGACCACCTAATAAAAAATATTTTAATCCTGCACTAGTAGCTGATTCTGAATATCTGAATAAGCTAGCTAAAATATAAACACCAAAAGATTGTAATTCTATACTTAAATACATACTAATTAAATCACTACTAGATAATAATAAAATTGAACCTAAACTACTGAATAAAACTACTAAAGAATATTCTTTAGCATAATTTAATTTATTTAAATTTTCATTAGACCCTGTTAATAAAGGCCATGAAATTAAAATTAAAGCAGCAATAAATAATATTACTGTATCTAAGAATTGTGAGATTGTACTTACATTAAATAAACCACTATATAAACCTACACCTGATCCAATTGACTGAATATAATAAACATTAAAAGCTAATGCTCCAGCGTAAATAAATATAATAGAAGAAATTCTTGTTAATAATATAGGATTATATCCTTTTTTAAATGAAGGTAAGGCTAAAGCCACTATTATAGTTAATATTCCGATAAAAATCATTTCAGTTCTTTTAGTTTATTATTTTAATATAAACTATATTTTATCGTAGATTTCTAGTTACTAGATAGGTAGCTGGCTTAAATATAATATTGTTTATATTTCTAGGAAAGGTATTCAGAAATATACTAAATATGGGAATATAAAAAGATTATAAAATAATTAAAAAATATTAAATTATAACTATAAAAATATTTAATAATTAATTTTAAAAAGATTATATTAATATTATTAAAATATGATAAATATTTAAAAACTAAAACATTTTAGAAATATAAAGTCTCTCCCTTTGTTAAATTTCTATTTAAAATGTGTCTGTATACTTTTATATGAGGGAGGGTTATAATGCACATTAGTTAAAAGAAGAAGTAGAGTTAATTATTTAATTAATTAATTAGCAATTTGACCTCGTGTCATGTTAAATTATAAGTTATACTTTATTTGGTATAATGACTGCTGGTCTACTATATATTTCTATTTAAGTTCACGGATTCCTAATAGAGATAAAGAGCTAAGAATATAAATTATAAAAAATAAATAAAAATGAGTTTAAATTGGCTTTATTCAACTAATGCTAAAGAAATAGGAACACTATATTTAATCTTCTCAGTATTTGCAGGTATGATTGGAACTGCATTTTCAGTACTTATAAGATTAGAATTAGCACAACCTGGAAATCAAATTTTACAAGGAGATCATCAATTATTTAATGTTATCATAACAGCTCACGCATTTATTATGATTTTCTTCATGGTCGACAATTGAAGACTATTTAATCTTTATATCGGTGCCTTTAAAGCTACTAATTTCAAACTACAAAATAACCAAGGTAAAATTATTATTCAAAATAATAGCAATCATAATATTAATGATGAAGATAAGAATCAACCTAAATATACTAAAATCTTTATAGAAGACCCTTTCAATAATTGAGATATTATTTTAAAGGTAGCTAAAGGTCAAAAAGGTATTTATGTTTGAGAAAGTGAAAATCACATTTATGTAGGACATTCTATAAATTTATACAATAGAATAAGAACTTATTTTATGCCTTCTATTCTTAAAACTAAAGCAAGAAGAGTACTAAGACATTTTAATAAGCATGGTTTTAAAGATACAAACTTAACTATTTACATAATGAATGAAAATTCTAGTTTAAACGAAGTTGTAAGACTAGAACAATATTTCATTGATACATTAAAACCAAATTTAAATGTAGACTTAATAGCAAGTAGTTCTGGTTATCATGAACCAATGAGTCAAGAAATAAGAGACAGACTTAGAAAAGAAAGAGGTACTCCTGTTTATATTTACAGTGCAGAAGATTTTACTTTATTATATTTATTTGAATCAAAACAACATACATATGATTCAATTAACATTCATCATAAAACTTTAAATAATTGTCTAAGTGCAGGAACAATATACTTAGATGCTTTCTTTTTTTCTTTAGATCAAATAGAAGAATCTGATAGAATAAATTTATTAACTCTAGAACAAATTAAAGAATTAATAAATAAAAACAGAGAAACATATACAGTAAAACATCCAGCATCTATTGCGATATTAGCGGAATTTAAAGATAATTCTAGTAAAAATTTATTGTTTTCATCTTTAACTAGTTTAGCTAATCATTTGAAAGGTGATAAAAAACTATTAGACAGTATTTAAAAGGTGAAAAATCAGGTTATTATAGAGGTAAATGGAAATTTTCATACAAAGATTAGATAGAACAGGCATGGCCGGGTTAGGTAGAAATATCTAACTTTCATTTCACTATATACTGGAACCCCCTTAGAGCCTTTAAAACTAGTACCGCAGACTAAAAGTTAGCAGTGGAATACAGTAACATTTTAAAGGATTGGGCAATCAGCAGGTAACCAAAGTTTTATTTATAGAACGAGTAGGAACCTCAGAGACTAGACGTGAAATATCTTAGTAAATATTATATTTAAAGATAAAGATATAGTCCGACTCTATTGGAAACAATAGGGATAATCGTATGCCAGCCTTATTAGGAGGATTTGGTAATTTAAAAAATTCTTTAATAACTATAAATAACTTTATTAAAAATAGAAGTAGATTATTTTGTAATAAAACTTCTTATTTAGAATTAGAAGATAATGGGGATAATAATATATTACAAACTAATATAAACTTATTAAGAAAACAAATTGGTCCTTATTTGGCCGGATTAATAGAAGGTGATGGAACAATAGTAGTTCATGAACCTAATAGTAATTCTAAAAAATATAATCCTAAAATTATTATAGTGTTTAAAAATAATGACTTACCTTTAGCTAATTATTTACAAAATTTAACTAAATGTGGTACAGTTTTAATTAAACCAGGTAGAGGTTATGTTTTATGGCAAATACAAGATATAATTAGTGTTTACACTATAATAAGTATTATTAATGGTTTTATGAGAACACCTAAAATAGAAGCTTTAAATAGAACAATATATTGGATAAATAATTATATTATTCATAGTAAAACTAAAACTTTAAATAAAGTTACTAGTTCTATCCTACTTAAAATTAATTGTTTAAGTGTTAAACCTTTAGATACTTCTCCTATTGAGAGTAATGCTTGGTTAAGTGGTTTTACAGATGCAGATGGTAATTTCTCTATTAATGTACATAAGCGAAGCAATAAAAATTCTATAAGAGTTCAATTATATTATAGATTAGAAGTTAGTCAAAATTATCATAAAACATCTACAGACCTTGATGATATTACTAAAAACAGTTTTTTTCCAATTATGTCTAAGATAGGTTTATATTTAGGTGTAACAGTTTATAGTAGAACTAGAATTATTAAAGATAAAACATTTTATAGTTTTACTGTTATGAGTCATAATAAATTAAGTAATACTAATGTTTGTTTGTATTTTAATAAATTTCCTCTTATGTCTTCTAAATTTTTAGATTTTAAAGATTGGGAGTATATTTTAAATTTACAAAATAATAATAATTTAACTTCTTCTTACTTAGATCAAACTAAAAAAATTAAAACTAATTTTAATAAAACAAGAAATTCTTTTTCTTGGGATCATTTAATAAATAATAGTTATTTTAAATCATAAAGAGTAATTGCCGTGTTTGATTGCAAAATCATTCTTATTACGTTACTATTTGCGGGAAGTTCCTAAAGTAATTTTATAGAAAAAATTGAAAACTTAATTATAAATATTAAGCGTACAATAATCTTAATAAGTAAAATTAATCTTTGTTAAATTATATTACCCCCCTTTTGTGCCCTTAGGTTAGTTTGCAGCTCACCAAGGTGAAGGGATTATTTAACAATAATGGATAATCCGCAGGAAACCAATTATTATTAATTAAAACTATTTAATTTTATAATAAAGTAGGATCCTCAGAGACTACACGTAACGCCCCAAATTATATTCTTAAATTAAAATAAATTTGGGTGAAGATATAGTCCAATTATATTTGAAAGAATATAAACTATTGAATTACTTATTACCAGTAATGGTAGGAGCACCAGATTGTTTCAAGTATTTGATTCGAAAATCGAGTTCATTAGTTTTAAAAAGTTCTAAAATTAATTTAAAACAAGACCGAGCTTCGAATCTTAAGTATTATTTAGCAGGATTATGAGAAGGGGGCCCGGGTCATATTTGGATCCCTACTACTGAAAGAGCTCCAAGTGGTAAAAATTACACACCTCATTTTGCTATTTCATTTGCTGAATCAGAATATCCTTTAGTATTAGAATTAAAAAATATAATCGGAGGTACAATTCGACATAAAATAGAAAATCATACTTATGTTCTAACTATTTCTTCTATTTCCGGACTAATTAATATCATTAATATGATTAATGGATGTTTACGAACTCCAAAAATATCCAAATTTAATGATATGATTAATTGGATTAATCTAAAAACAGGAAGTTCTATTCCTACAAATGATGTAGATAATAGTAATATTCTTGATAATGCTTGGTTATCTGGCTTTGTAGAAGCAGATGGTTCTTTTGATATTAGAGTATCTCAAACCAGTGGAGGCTCAGCCAAAAACAGGGTTAGTGCTCGATTGAGATTAGAACAACGTAAAGTAGACCCTAATTCAGGAAACTCTTATTTAGAAGTAATGACAAATATTGCAGTAGCATTAGGAGTATCTTTAAATATTTCAATACATAATACTGATTTAGAATATTTTTCAATAAATGCTTCTAGTACAAATTCAAGAGGTAAAATAGTTAACTACTTTACACAATTTCCTTTGTTTTCTAGCAAACGACTTAATTACCTAGATTGGTATGCTTGTCATAATTTAATTATGGACAAAATCCATACTACACAGGAAGGTCGAGATTCAGCTTTAAAATTAAAAAATAGTATGAATAGTAAACGAACTTATTTTGATTGGACTCATTTAGAAACTCTCAAATCTTACTAAATTAAACACAAATACTCACTTCCCTGTTATAATATTAACAGAGGGAGCAAAAACAGTCCTCTATTTCTCTATAGAAGGTAATAGAGAATTGGGTGAATTGCAAGGATCTCCTATATGGACAATTTGCAGCTAAGCTTAGATCAGTGCTTTTGAAGAAAACTTCAATTAAGATCTAAGAAAGTTCAACGACTAATCGGTGAGTTGCGCTAACAATAATCCGAACACGAGTGCCCAACCTGTAACGTTCACAGGATGACATAGTCTAAACTCATTAGTAATAATGAGAAGGTAGAATTAAATGTTCTACCGTTAATATATTTGATGGCATTCCCTAGATTAAATAATATCTCATTCTGGTTATTACCACCTTCATTAATTTTATTATTATTAAGTGCTTTAGTAGAAAATGGAGCTGGTACAGGATGGACGGTTAAGGATGAGCTGTCTTATTATAGAAATATAATAATTAATAAACTCTACTTGATGCAAGGAACTCCTCTAAGCTACGGAAGTAACTACCTATTCTTTATAATAAATGGAGTGGTAAAAATGTTACTGACATGGGGACAATTTGCCTGGTTAGATTCTTCTAATCATCAGAGACTTAACGTAGAGCTTCCTTCTAATATTTCTACAAGCAGTAGAAAAACTAATAATATAGTGTTAACTAAACAAACATTAACTCAAAATAAAGAATTATTCTATCAATGGTTAGTAGGATTTACTGATGGTGATGGTACTTTTTCTATAGCGTATCAAAATGGTAATTGGTCTTTATCTTTCAAATTATCCCAAAACAAATATAATGAAAGATTACTACATTTTATTAAAAAACAATTAGGAGTAGGGATTATTACTAAAGAAACTAAAACTAAAATGGTTAATTATAGAATCAGAGATAGAAAAATACTAGCAGAAATTATCTTTCCTATATTTGATAAATACCCTTTATTAACTTCTAAATATTTTAATTATTTAAAGTTTAAAAAAGTTTATCAAATTTTAGAAAATACTAGTTTAACTAAAGCTCAAAAAGATGAATTAATTTTTGCTCTAGTTAAAGAAGTTCCTTCTGAAGATTATATTTCCCCAGCTTGGGATATAGTTAACAACAAATTAAGTAATACTAATGAAGCTAACAAAGTAATGTCTAAAGCATGGTTAATAGGTTTTACTGAAGCAGAAGGTAGCTTCTATCTAGTTAATAAATCTAAAGATAGAATAGTTCATGGATTTGAAATAACTCAAAAATTAGATTTCATAGTTTTATCCGCTATAGGTTGTATCTTAGGTATCAAAACTAGTTCTAAAAAAACATATCATACAGTTGTAACTACAAATTCAAGATCTATTCAAAATATTATAAAATACTATCATAATACTATGAAAGGAATGAAATCTTTTGAATTTAGAGTTTGGTCTAGATGTTACGTAAAACATAAAGGTGATTTTTCTAAACTTAACGAAATCAGAAATAAAATTAGAAGTAGAAGACTAGGAACAACTATTTTAGATTATAAATCTAATTAATTAATTAAGAGTAGGCGGTATACCTTAAATAATTATATATTAACATTTTACCCCCCTTTCTTTGAAAGTATATTAGTTAGAAGGAAGAAGAAATAGTCCGATCTTTAGTGAAAACTAAAGCGTGTAATGATAGTGAGTATTTAGATATTCATGAGATTACCAACACAATATGTTACCCACCATTATCAGGAGTACAATCTCACTCAGGTGCTAGTGTAGATTTAGCAATCTTTAGTTTACACTTAGCTGGGGTTTCTTCATTACTTGGAGCAATTAATTTCATTGTTACAGTATTAAACATGAGAACTAATGGAATGAGTTTACATAAATTACCTTTATTCGTATGGGCAATTTTTGTAACAGCAATTTTATTATTATTATCATTACCAGTATTAGCTGGTAGATTCATAGTGCCAGCTTTAAATCCGGCTATATGCTGGGAACTGTTTTTTTTAATTTTATTTAATGAAACACAATCAGCAGGAAACCTATTAGATTTGAATTTTATAGGGATCCTCAGAGACTATACGCCGGAGTTATCTATTGTAAATTTTGCAAAGGTAAAATATTCAACAAATTCTACATCTAATAACAAATCTAACTATAATAATTTTGGTTCTTATTTATCAGGTCTAATAGAGGGTGACGGTGCTATAGTAGTTCCTAAAACCGAGAGATCTCCTAAAGGTAAACTAAATTATCCTAGTATAAATTTAGTATTTAATTTAAGAGATTTCCCATTAGCTCAATTAATTCAAAAAGAATTAGGGACTGGATCTCTTTCTAGAATGAAAGGAGTAAATGCTTATTTATTACAAATTAATAGTTTGGAAGGAATTCTAAAATTAGTTAATTTATTAAATGGTAATATGAGAACATCAAAAATTTATAGTTTATACAATTTAATCGACTGGTTAAATTATAAACATAGTGATTTAAATATCATTAAATTACCATTGGACTCTAGTCCTATAGAATCAAATGCTTGGTTAAGTGGATTTATTGAAGCCGATGGTTCTTTTTCGATCTTTTTAAATAAAAATTCTATTAGAATAAGATTTAGTTTAACTCAATCAAGTAAAAATAAATTTGGTATTTCAAATGAAGCAATAATGAATAAAATTGCAGAATATTTAGAAGTTAAAGTTTCTATTTATCAAAGAAAAAAAACTCCTAATTCTATAGAATTAACTGTTAAAACACAAAGTATAAAAAGTAATGATATTTTAACTAATTATTTAACAAAATTTCCTCTTTGGTCTAGTAAATTCTTAAATTACTCTGATTGGTTAATTGCAATAGATTTATTTAAAAAAGTTTATAAAACAAAAAATAAATCAGAAGAAGTATTTAATGAAATTAAAAAAATTAAAGAGGGAATGAATGATAATAGAGTTAAATTCAATTGGGATCATTTATTAAAATTTTATAGTATTTAATAGTTTAATGTAGACCATCTGTTGTAACATTTTACCTATTACTCAAGTAAAAACAAACAATAATCTTAATTATAAAGATTTATCTAATTTAAATTTTAGTTCTTATTTAGCTGGATTAATAGAAGGAGATGGAACTATAGTAGTGCCTAAAACTGAAAGATCAGCTAAAGGTAAATTAAATTATCCTTCAATTCAAATTGTATTTCATTTAAAAGACCTTCCATTAGCTTTAATGATTCAAAAAACTTAAAAAATGGATCTCTTTCAAGAAGAAAAGGAGTAAATGCTTATATTTTAACTGTAAATAGTTTATAAGGTTTATTATTAGTAACTTCATTAATTAATGGAAATATGAGAACTCCTAAAATTTATGCTTTAAATAATCTAATTGATTGGTTAAATATTAAATTTAATTCGCAAGGAATTTATATTCGTCCTTAAGGATCCCTCACCGCCAGGTCTCATTTTCTTTATTGTATAAAACAAATGAAGAACCGGTGAAAAATCTTTAAATAATAGTCAATTAGATTCTAATGCTTGGCTATCTGGTTTTATTGAAGCTGATGGTCATTTCTCTGTTAGAACTACAACTACTTCTAAATATCCTAGAGTAGAGTGTAAATTTGAATTAAGTCAAAGACAAATTGATCATAATGGTAAAAATAATTTATATTTTTTAGAATTTATAGCTAATTTCTTGCTTTCTTCTGTTAAAGCAATTAGAGTTGATAAACCTAATTCTGAATATAGAGTTAGAACTACTAGTTTAAATGGAAATTTAGTTTTAGAAAATTATTTAAATACATTTCCTCTATTTGGTAGTAAATATTTAGATTATAAAGATTGGATAAAAGTTTTAGATTATTTTAAATTAGGTACATTTAAACATAAAATTTATATTGAAGAAATTATTTCAATTAAATCTAATATGAATGATGCTAGAACTGTTTTTACTTGGGATCATTTAAACAAATTTTACAACTTAGATCAATAAGATATAGTCCCAACATACATGAGAATGTATGAGTTATTTACCTTTATATTTTATATTAAATATATTGAGACGAAATAATTATTATTTGCGTCATGGGACCTAGTCCAGTAAATCAAGAAATAAGGCTATTACTATGCTTCTGACAGATAGAAATTTCAATACTAGTTTCTATGATCCAGCAGGAGGTGGAGATCCAGTATTATATCAACACTTATTCTTAACATTAAAAATAGACACTATTCCTGTATTAGCTCTTAGTTCGACTTCGCCGTTCCGTTTTGGTTCATTTTATACACTCTATAACAAAAGTTACCCTAATGCTGGTCTACCTACCCAATCCTTTTTAGAATGGTTTGTTGGATTTGCAGAAGGTGACGGTAGCTTTACAATAAATAGTCGAGGTAGACCTGTCTTCGTTATTACACTCCCCAAAAGGGGATGTACTGCAGACTTACAAGTTCTTGAATACATTCAACGAATCTTAGGTTTTGGTCGAATAAATAAACAAGGTCCACGAACTAGTAGATTTGTAGTAGAAGATGTAGCAAGTGTTACACTGCTAATCGCTCTGTTTAATGGTAACTTAGTATTCCCTCTTAAACAAGCTAGCTTTGCTCTATTCCTTGAAGCATTCAACAAACGATCAAAAATTCAAGTAGTAGAATTTATTTCACCACTAGTAACACCTACATTCAATGACTCTTGGTTATCAGGTTTCACTGATGCTGAAGGTTGCTTCACATGTTCATTACTTGGTAACTCTACTGCTTACCGATATCGATTTCTTCTATCTCAACTAGGTAAAATAAATTTATCTGTGTTGTCACATATTACCACACTTATTGGTGGTGTTGTACGACCACATTCTAAACCGGATGTGAGTGAATTAACAGTAAATGGTGTTCGAAACATGGAGCGAGTGTTCAAATATTTCGACACTCATCCATTACACAGTAAAAAAGCTATATCATATAAAATCTGGCGAGAAGTTCATACTGCCATCGTTAATGGTGAACATCTTTCCCCAGAATCTAGAGCTGTACTAAAAACCAAAACAGCTAAAATTAACAGATTAAATTAGTGTTTCCTAACGGGAATAAAGGATGTGGTTCAATATAATCTCTCTCCCTACCTTTCATTTTTTTATACAATAAAGAAAATGAGCGGGCGCAGAGACAAGTTGTGAAACTCTAATAGGCAAGTGGTCTATATTATTATGAAAGACCTGTTAGAGTAAATACTATGTATGCCACCATTCTAGTCCATACATTTCTATGCTGTGCAATTGTTAGAAAAAAACAGTTATTTCCTTAGGAAAGGATGTATGCTTACCCCGCCAGGCGTAAGGATGAATTATAATTCATCGGCGATACAAGTGAAAACGGTCAACGTTAACTCAAACCAAGACCGTCGGTAATCTAGCTTATCGCTACAGACTGGGTCACTTGTAAGTATCTGAAATGATGCTTAATGTACAGTCGGTTCCCTATATTACACAAGGCTACTGTGCTCTATACGAGATTATTCAGTAGAACATGAACCTTTAAGAGAGTTGATGAATTAAAGGTTTTAGGGAATGGGTTCTTCGGTCACCCAGAAGTCAAATTTATAGGCTTCTTAACGTTGCTATATGCTGGAACAACTTGTTTATTAGGTTTTAAATACTCCATCTTAAATGACATAGTAAAAAAGTTAAAACTAAAAAGTTTATCAGCAGGTAACCAAAGACACGAAAGTAGTCTAGTAGGAACCTCAGAGACTTTATGCAACGAAACTGTAGAAATTTCAACAAGTACAGAAAATATTAAACCTATATCTATCCATGTTCCTACTCATTTAAAACCTGTTAGCGAAGAACAATTTGGACACTATTTAGCAGGGTTAATAGATGGGGATGGTCATTTTAGTAGTAAACAACAATTAGTTATTGTATTTCATTCATTAGATGCTTCTCTAGCTTATTATCTAAAGGGTAGACTAGGAAGTGGAAGTGTTAAAAAAGTTAAAAATAAAAATGCTTTCATTCTAGTTATATCCTCTAAAAAAGGTTTAGAAAAAGTAATTAATTTAATAAATGGGAAAATTAGAACAGAAAATAAATTTAATCAAATAAATAATAACATATTAAATCATAAAAATTTTGCTGAATTTAGCAAAAATATTAATTTTAAATTAAATTTAGATAAAGATTTAAAAAATCATTGGTTAGCTGGTTTTACAGATGCTGATGGTAGTTTTCAAATAAAAGTTCTAACAAGAAGTAACAAAGTTGAAGTTAGATTAAATTTCCAAATTGATCAGAAAAAAAACGATATATTACTATTAATTAAAGACTTTTTCGGAGGAAATATAGGTTATAGAAAAATTCAAGATACTTATTATTATGGTTCAACTAGTTTTGGTTCAGCTAAAAATTTTATTAATTATTTTGATTATTACCACTTATTATCTAGTAAACATATAAACTACTTAAAATGGAGAAATGCATATTTAATAATTCAAAATAGAGACCATCTAAAAAAAGAAGGGGTTGAAAAAATTATAAAATTAAAAAAACAACCTGTGCCCAAGACTGGTCCAGGCATGGGTGAATAGTTTAAGTGATTCTACAGTTTAAGATAAAGTCCTAACAAGGATGTAAAAATTCTTGAGTATTAATTAAAATAGATTAAAATTAATTTCACCCCTTTCTAAGTTAGTGTAAATATTTTAACTATTTGATTAATCAAAATATTTGTTATATTATTATTATACCAGGATTTGGAGTAGTTAGTCAAGTAGTTTCTATCTTCTCAGGTAAACCTATATTTGGGTATTTGGGTATGGTTTATGCTATGTTCAGTATCGGAATATTAGGATTCTTAGTATGGAGTTTCTTTTCTCAACTATGGTTATTATTAGAATACCTAGTTTTAGATTACATGGTGGCTCTCCCCTACTGTGAAGTAGGGGTAATAAATCTCGCTATAGGCTGGAACAGTTTAACGCTATTTGGTACTTTTTATAGTAAAAATCTAAATAGCTATACTCAATCAGCAGGAAATCATAACTCATATAGTGTGAGCTCCTCAGAGACTACACGCGGGACATCTCTACCTAAAGGCACTCATAATTTTTCAGCATTTCGAAAATTTTATGAACAATTAGGTATCACTAACAATATTAGTGAAACTTGGCTTTCATGGTTTGTCGGATTTGCAGAAGGTGATGGAGCACTTGTTACTTATAGTGGTCGACCAAAATTCGTTCTTACTCAAAAAGAAGGTGCTATTCTAGAACACATAAAAAGTGTTTTAGGTTTTGGAACAGTTGTTAAAGTTAGTTCTTCCCTGGGGGGACGGAGTACTATTTTTTATCGATATGTTGTAGGAGATATTAAAGGAGTTATCCTTCTAGCTCTTATTTTCAATGGTAATCTTGCTATATCTCACCGACTTACACAACTAGGTAGATGGCTAGACGATATTAATGGAAAACTTAAAAACCCTAATTCAACTATCTTCGAACTTTGCTCACCTATTGTTCTTATTTCTTCGCTATTTTTACCTAGTCTTAATGATGCTTGGATTTCAGGATTTACAGATGCTGAAGGTACATTCAATGTTAATATTAGTAAACGAAGCAACACTATGTCAGGATATCGAGTTCAACTTCGATTCTTACTAGATCAAAAATTTGCAGTTGATCTACTTGGTCATATCCGAGATCTTTTTGGTTACGGTAGTGTAATCATACGAAAAGAAGATATGTTCCGATTCTATTGTGATTCATTTGTAGGTTTAGGCCCTATCTGTAATTATTTCGCATCATTTCCACTTAAAACTAAAAAAGCTAACTCTCTAGCTAATTGGCTTAAAGTGTATAAAATGGTACTTAATAAAGAACATCTAACAGAAGAAGGTCTCACAAAAGTACGAGAAATTAAACGAACAATTAACATCACTAACGCACAAAACAGTAAAACAGGTTCAGCCAAGCCTTAATTAGATGAGATGAAGATATAGTCCGATCCCTATCGTGAGATAGGTGTAAGTTAAGATTAAATTAATTTACAATTCACATGCACCACATGTTCACTGTAGGTTTAGATGTAGATACAAGAGCTTATTTCACAGCAGCTACGTGCGCCATCTCATTGTATATATCGTTAAGGGTAAATCCTTCATCGAAATCCTTTTCTAATATTAATTCTTTATCTAAAAATTATTTTTCTACTAATACTAATAGTTCTTGCAAGCAAATAACTTTATGGAATAAACAAATTGGTATTAATTCTATTAGTTCTAAATCCAGAATAACAAATTCTGATAAAAAACTTCTTCAATTAACACCAAGAGTAAAAAGTATTATCATAGGTTTAATTTTATCAGATGCTTGGCTACAAAAAAGAGGACATTGGAATGCTAGAATTGGTTTTAAACAATCTATTAACAATTTTCCTTATTTGTGGCACATTTACTGTGAACTTGGTTATCTATGTTCTGGGTTACCTATGTTAGCTAAAACAATTACAAGAGGTAAAATATTTTACGGTGTTTTCTTACAAACTAGACAATTAGAATGTTTAAATGAAATTTTTAATTTATTTTATTTAAATAGAAATGGTCAAATTGTTAAAACAGTTACACAAGAATTATTTTTTCATATGGACGATATGGTTTTAGCACATTGGATTATGGGAGATGGAAGTAAAAGGGCCAAAGGTATAGTTTTATGTACTGATAATTTTAGTTTACAAGAAGTTATTTTATTGGCAAATATTTTAAATTTTAAATTTGATATTAATCCTACTATCCAAAAGGAAAAAAATAAATTTAGAATTTATATAAATGGAAAAAATTTAATGAAAATTAAACCATTTATTTTACCTTATTTTGTAGATCATTTTTTATATAAAATTAATTAGTGATGTAAAGCATTGAACTTAGGCAGTAAAGGCTAACTTTACGCTGACAACAGCATGTTCAAAAAGGGAGTTTAAACTTTTTTAAGTTATTTCACTCTCGAGCTATGATCCCTAAGGCTAGGTTGACGAACCCTTTCAAGTATTTCTAATTAAAATGAAGTTTAGAAGTAGCTGACTAAATTTAAAAAGGATCATTTTAGAATATAGGGGGCCTAAGGGGATATATATGCGGTATATATAAGAATTTGGGATCACCTGACACTCGTAAGGGTTGAGGTGACGGAGTTCCCATATTAGATTAAGAATAAAAATTTTAATCGAAGGGGAATAGAAGAAAACAATGTAGCAGTTATTTTCTTTGGAAAGCCGTATGATGGGAAACTATCACGTACGGTTTGGGAAAGGATTTTTGATTAATTTCTTCTAAAGTTTTATATCTTTAGTAGTTAGGGTCAATCTTCTATTTCACAATGGTAATTGCAGTTCCAACAGGAATTAAAATCTTCTCATGGTTGTTATTCTCCTTCAGCAAGAGTCATATGACCAGCAGAGTTATAAAAATAAGTAAAAAAACATTAAGTCTTTTGGAAAGATTTCCTAGATCAAATAGAAATTACTTACCAAGTAATAATAATTGTAAATCTATAGTAGTATGGTCTTCAAATTTAACTAGCACAGTAAATTATCCTAAATTTACTTCTATAGTTAGACATATGGTAGAAATCCCATTAAATTTAAAATCTATGATATGTGGTTTACTAATATCAGATGCTTGGTTAGAAATAAGTAAAGTAGGAAGCACTAGATTTGTCTTTAAACAAAGTATTTCTAATTCCTTATTTGTTCTTTTTGTTTTTAATAGACTTAGCCATTATTGTTCTGTTTATCCTAGTATAACTAAAACCAATGTTAATAATAAAATTTTCAAAGGTATTTTTTTAATTACTAGATCTTATCCTTGTTTAACTGAAATATATAATATGTTTTATGTTAATAAAGTTAAAATTGTACCTTTAAATCTATATGAAATTATAGATTATGAATTTTTAGCTTATTGGATAATGGGTGATGGTACTAAAGCAGGTAATGCTATTTACTTACAAACTCAATCTTTTTCTGTTAAAGAATGTGTTTTTATTATTAGTGTTTTAATTCATAAATTTGATTTAAATTGTAATATTCATATGCAAAGAAATCAACCTGTCATTTATATTAGTGCAAAGTCTATGGCAAAAATTAGACACAAGTTATTACCTTATTTTATACCAAGTATGTATTATAAATTAAATATGTAATGTTTATTATTTTTATATCATCTGAGGTGGCAAACTCGAGGGAAATCTCTTTAATAGAAATAAGAATATTATTGAGACTATCGTCGAACTAAGTCAATGATATCTAATTGAAGTA
Organism: Waitea zeae; assembly: GCA_037855215.1. Classification (NCBI taxonomy): domain Eukaryota; kingdom Fungi; phylum Basidiomycota; class Agaricomycetes; order Corticiales; family Corticiaceae; genus Waitea; species Waitea zeae. The sequence goes on along the minus strand of JAZHGK010006660.1, from coordinate 1,940 downwards.
TATTAAATTAGATCTGCTCTATATGAGCTGGGGAAACTATCATTGTAAAAGCGTAGAGGCCAGACGCCACATGATCATCTAAGTATAATATAGAATATCTATTATATATGAGATTACAAGGTATGGTCCGCATCACCGGCAACGGGTTTTAGGTTAACCTCTAAATAAGGTATAATATATATTGTTTTAATTTAATTCAAATTATACTGAGATAATAAGCCAGCTGTACCTGAAATGGTAAAAGGCCTAACCGCGAGCAACATTATATGGAGGTAGTTTAAGATTTACAACACCTTTATTATTCACTTTAGGTTTCTTAGCTCTTTTCACTATTGGTGGATTAGTTTACTCTAGTTAGTTCACTTTAAAGGCTACCATATGCTGGGAACCTCTAATAACTAAGATACTCCCTCTTAAATGACATAGTAAAAAAGCTTAGTTTTGAGCAATCAGCAGGAAACCAAAGCGTATTACACGCTAGTAGGATCCTCAGAGACTAAACGTAGCCATCGTTTCTGGATTTTCCTCAGCAAATAAATTTTATTTTAGAGCTATGCTGTGCTAGAAAACGATAAGATATAGTCCAAAAATAATAATTTTATTATTATTTAGTATTTGTGTGTGAAAGCATCTGCTTTGCAGAAAATTTAGATTATTTTAATATAAACTATTTTTTATTGAATAGTTCAACTTGTTTTTTAACAAAAAGAGTAGAACAAATAAAACCTATTAAAGTGTATAAAATTTTTAAAGAGGATAAACAACAAATTAAAAAGGATTTAAAAAATAAAACAGGTGTTTATTGTTTAGTAAATAAAATAAATGGTAATATTTACATTGGTAGTTCTGTTAATCTAGCTATTAGAATGATGAATTATCTTAACACTACTTTCTTAAAAAACAGAAAAAACGATAATATGCCCATTATACAAGCATTGTTAAAATATGGACAAGAAAATTTTGCTGTTTTAATTGTAGAATATGTAGATATTAAAGATTTATCTGTTAGAGAAACTTACTATATTACACATTTATTACCTAATTACAACGTATTAAAACAAGGTTATTCTTCAATAGGATATAAACACACTGAAGCTACTAAACAAATGCTATCAGAATTAGCTAAAAATAGAGTACATTCAGATGAAACTAAAGCTTTAATTTCAAGAGCCTTAGTGGGTGTTAACAATCCTTTTTACAATAAAAATCATTCAGTAGAATCTAATTTAAGAATGATAGAAGCTAATTCAGCATATCCTATTTATATTTATAATTCATTTAAAAATTTATTAGTAATTTTTCCATCAGTTAAAACTTTAGCTAAATTAATTAATTCTAATCATTCAACTTTAGTAAGTTGTATTGCAAGTCCCCGAGGGGAAGGAACATTATTTAGAGGTGAATGGTATTTTAGTAATTTACCATTTAATTTGACTGATACACCTTTAATATCTAATTGGTCTTCAAACGAATCCAATAATCTAATTTTAGATATAATTAATAGTTCTCATATTAAAAAAGCTATATTTGTGTATAATCTAAATAAAGAATTTTTATATAAATTTGAAGGTGTAACACACGCTCAGAAAGAATTAAATATTAATCACGATATAATTAAAAAATGTGCTTTATTAAATACACCATACAAAGGGTATATTTTTAGTTATGATAGAAATATCCAATTACAAAATATCTAATTCTAAAAACATATACGCTTAATGTTAGTGATTAATATTATTTTTTGTAACTGGAGTAGTTTTAGCTAATGCCTCAATGGATATTGCATTACACGATACTTTAAGTTTAAGTAGCAATTTAATTATTGCTGGTCAAATACTTAAATCACCAAAAACTCTTTCAAGAAAAAAACTTGATCCTTTCACAATAGGTCTTATAGACGGAGATGGTAGTCTTCAAGTAAATCATTGGCGAAAAAAAAA
>JAZHGK010006659.1:0-41296 GCA_037855215.1 Waitea zeae | reverse complement strand
AAAAAAAAAACAACACTTGAGATAGGCGCAATGGCGACGACTACCACAACACAAACGCTTGGAGAGGCTGGCTTGCAATACGAGCAGCCGTTGTTCACATGCTTGTCATGCTCCATCGCTTTTCCCTCTGCGGAGGATCAAAGTGCGTCTGTCAATTCTACGCGTTGAGGATGACTGTGCTGACTAGCATCGTAAACAGGGATACACTACCGCTCTGATCACCACAGATACAACATGAAGAGGCGAATCGCCGGTCTGCCTCCTGTCAGCGTGACCGTCTTCAATCAGAAGGTCCTTGACCGAAAGACCGAGACGGCGGTCATGGCCTCGACGAGAGGATCCGTTTGTGAAGTTTGCGGGTGAGCCTCCCATTTTTTTTTCCCTCTAGAGTTATGCAGACATTTTGCTAACTGCGACGAAAAAGTAAAACTTACACGACCGAGAACGCATACCGCTCTCACCTCAACTCAAAGAAGCACAAGGAAAACGAGATCAAGGCGATAAACAAGAACCGTACCCAGCCAGGAGAGTCGGAACCCCCCGCAGCTGAGTCAGGAGCACCCGCCGATTCCGCGTCCACCACACAGCCCACCGAGGAGGGTTCCGCAGCTCCGCCAGCGCCCGCCGCAGAGGCCTCCGCTCCCGGCGTGTCCCTCTCCGTCGACGCGGACGCGAACGAGGACGAGATCGAGCAGACCATCGACCAGAAGATCGCCGCGGCCCGCTCCCGCCTTTCCCCCCAACACTGCCTCTTCTGCACCTCCCAATCCGCCGACCTGCCCTCCAACCTCTCCCACATGTCCTCCGCACACTCCTTCTTCATCCCCGACGCCGACTACCTCGTCGACCTCCCCGGCCTGCTCACCTACCTCGGCGAGAAGCTCGCGGTCGGCAACACGTGCGTCTACTGCGACGCCGAGTTCCGCACGCTCGACGCCGTCCGGCGGCACATGGCCGACAAGGCGCACTGCAAGATCGCGTACGACGACGAGCCCTCGCGGCTCGAGGTCTCCGACTTTTACGACTTTGAGGCGTCGTACCCGGACGCTGCGGCGCGCAAGGCCAGGCGGGAGGCGAGGGAGGCCCGCAGGGCGGAGCGCGCGGCCGCGCGGGCTGCGAAGAAGGAGCAGGAGGGCGAGGGAGCCGAGTGGGAGGAGGTGGACGAAGACGACGACGACGGGAGCGCGGACGAGATCGTGGAAAAATCCGCGTCAGAACCGGCCGACTCGGAGACCGACTCGGACGACGAGACGGACTCGAGCGACGGGCTAGACGACAACCAGGTCACCTACGGCGACACGCACATGGAACTCGTCCTCCCCTCCGGCGCGCGCATCGGGCACCGGAACATGCGCCGGTACTACGCCCAGTCCTTCCGCCCGCGCGCGAACGGGAAACCGGAGGACCCCAACTCGGGCGCGGCGCTCGTCCGCCAGCTGCTCGCGGACAAGAACTCGGCGCTCGTCCCCCGCCGCGGCGGCTTCGGTGCGTTCGGGTCTGGGACGGAGGTCGTGAAGGCGCGCAACCGGGGCGAGGCGCGCGAGGCCGGGCGACACGTGCGCGAGTTTAGAGACATCGCGCGGAAGGAGGCGTACAAGACTCGGGTGGCATACCAGAACAACCACCAGAAGCACTACCGTGATCCGCTATTACAGTAGATGGTGTCGTCTTTTTCTTCTACTATCTTTTGTGATGTAGGATTATATTTGAGCGCCTAATTAATACTTGGATGCTTTGAGGCTGACGATGAATCCGCATATTTAATTACGAAAACAATAACACAACAACCAGGATTATCCCGGACCTAAGTACTATATTTTCTTACGTATGCTCCTATTTGTCAACCCTCGCGCTTGAAGCTTGAAGCACAGTCCACCGTTAAGTAGTTGGTTTTATATTCCTGGAAGGAACATGCAACCCGTCATAAGTGTAATTATACAACAGGTGACAGGTAAGATCTGTGAACTAGGTGAGAACCGTGTACTAAGCGGGAAGCCCCGTGGCTGCTTGTGCGCTTCCTGCCATCTCGCTCTCCAATTGCACAAGCCCTTAACTTCGCGTCTCGACTAATCATCTGTCGCTTGCTTGCTTCACACTAAATGGCGACTATCCTTGAACTCGAATCCCAGATCCATGCTTTGGAAAAGCAGGTCATTCAGCTCAAACTCCGCCGAAATGCACTCGTTCCTCTTCTCCGTTTACCTATCGAAATACACCTTCGCATTTTCAAGATGCTCCAAGAAGACGAAGACGTATATGATCAGGCTGATTCCTCGTTAAAAATAAAGGCTCTGAGCTCCACGTGCTACCAACTTCGTGAGGTGGCTCTCCGCGCCCCGAATATGTGGGCAACGATGAACTGCCGGAGAGGGGAGTGGGCCGAGCTCTCCGCGATTCGCGCTAAAACTGTTCCTCTCCATTTGTTCATTAAAGCAGAAAAGGCAGATGAAGATGACGATGAGCGCAGCGACTCTGAAGACGACTCTGAGTACAATGTCATAGACCAGGCTATATCTAAAGCCATCTTGATTGCCGCTCGGTACCTCAAAAATGCTCAAAGCGCTAGCCTATTTATTCCAGATTCTTATAGCACCACATACGAAGAAGCGACTCAAGAGCTTTACAAGACCTTAAAGGAGCCGTCGCAACTATTAAACGACTTTACGCTTTGCTTCTCCTACTGCAGGCCTCTTCCCACTCCACTTTTGGGTGGAACGTGTTCTTCATTGACAAGTCTCAACCTCAAATCCTGTATCATATCCGACCTCCCATATTTACCCTCACTCTCCATGTTGGTATGCGAATCTTGCCAATTTACACAGGGTTTTATGACCACTTCTACCGATCTTTGTCGCGTGCCGAACCTAAAAGCCTTGACTTTTGAAAACAATCGCCTATCTGACCAGGAGGGAATCAAACCGGTTCCAGAGCAAGGACACTCACTTCTTCCACTCTTCACACACCTTGACATACATGACACCTATTATACTTTGTATAGACTTCTTTCAATACTCCCAACCCCTCAACATTCATTCGCAATTCGTATCAATTACGTTTTTCGAAGGCGTGCTATCATAGATCAAAGCATAACCAACTATGTGCACCGATTCTGGGAAAACTGTTCTACTTTGCACGGGTCATCATCGATGCACTTACATGCTTGCGTCTATCCTTCCTCTTGGAATTGGTCTCTATCGTTCGATCCCTCCGAAACTTCCAGCCAAGATCGTCAGGGAGGCCATCTTTGCGAAGCCAAAATTGGAAAAGGGAGCCTATACTTCTTTCAAGATATCCTTCCGCGAGTCCAAAAGGCTAGGATACAAGCTGGGCAAGTTGGAGGAGACTGGGAGAGGGTCGACTCTCCATATGGTCAAAAGCATCCCCTTCTTGTTGGCTTGAAGGAGATTGAGGTTTGTGAACTGGCTCGCGAGCCTACTATGCATTATCTCTTAATGTGGTTGAGAAATCGAAAAGATTCTGGCTATCCCATCGATCGTGTTGCTTTTGTTGATGGATACCCACCCCTCCAACAGAAACCGAAGGCGAACGACATCTCATCGGAGGTGGAGGTGGTGGTTTGGATTAGATCATCAACTGTCGATACTAAATAGTATCGAATTGCGTTAAGACTTCTCAATTCTGTTTACCTTTTTTTGTGTAGTGTCATTGCGCATTGGTTTTATGATCAGGGCTTAAAATGCTCGTTGTATATAAATTCCTCATTCAAAACCTGCTCATGAGGATAGAAATACCAAATAAATAATAAATACGACATGTGAGATACTACAGTTTTTGTCCAGCATGGACAGCAAGTGCGTCCTGGCGGTGAACAGTCCCGGAAAATACACCAGAGCTAGAGACCGTGAACCTGCGAATAAGGGCAGACAAACTCAGACAAGAGCGCGGCCGGGTGAATCGATTGAAAACCTACTTTGAGCCTGTGCAAGAGCCATTTTGCTTCGACCCGCTGATCACATCGCAATAAGTCCCTGCAGCCAAGCTAGTCTGGAAAGATGCTGTCCAGTCGTCACCTCCCGCGTTGATCGCCACAAACGCCTGAGAGCCTCGTCCGAACGCAATCTTGTTGGAAGCGGGTGACATCCAATTGGTAAGCGCGGCGGTGCCTGCGCTGTTGCGGAAGCCGACCATGCCCGAGAAGGCGACCCATCTGTGTTGGCAGAGCCAGCCTCCGGAACCTCCGGTGCCGGAGCAAGTACCAACACCTTGAAAGCCTCTAAGTAATTACGCGTGATACTTCAAACTGAGAACTAAGACGCACCAGAGTTTGGAGCTCCCTGATCTTTGTTGTCAAATGAGTAACTAGAAAGGATAGTCTGTTTAATGTAAGTTATTTTGCACAGCAACGCTATAGATACAAGACCTACTGGTGTTCCGTAAGGATGAGCAAGAGAGAAGATTGTGGCGAGCACGTAAGCGTTGTTAGCTGATTTATAGCTGAGACCGTCTCCGTTTCTCTCCGTGTCGTGATTTGTGACAAACACGTTGGCCTGCGAGCCAGAAATCCAGCCACGGTTGTCAAGGTTTTGAAGACCCGAGATACTCCCTGAGGAAAAGCTGTTCTTGAGAGCTGTTGTATACCGGAACTCTTGAACATCGCCTGCAAAACTTGTGCTTTAAATATTATTGAGAGCATGAAGGCTTCATGACGGCCCTACCATTGCCTGTGTACATGGCTGGCGTGATAGGTTCTCCGTCGCCATATATCACTTCCTGTAGCATCCAATAAATTTAAATTTATCAATATCAATAGAAATCGACTCACCTGGGTGATGTATGGCTTGCGAGTGAGCCTTGATAAAATGTTTTCAATATCATCGGTGGCTATATGCTTCGCCGCGTCGAGTCTCAGGCCGTCGACCCCAAGTGAAAGGAGATCATTCCCATACGCTGCAAGCCTGCCTCGTACATAGTCTGTTTCTGTTGCCAAACTAGAGTGACATCAGTCCGCGAACTCGGGTCTAAAAGTGTTGCACTTACTCCGCTAGGTTAACGAGCTCACAAGTCTGTACTTCTTTTGCATTGTTATAGTTGACGATGTCGTCCCCATTATTAAGCCCGCAATGATGAAAGTCCTTGGTATGACGTCGTTGAAGAGCAATAACAAAATAATTGTCAAATATAAAGCAATCATACCTGAGTCTGGTAGATGCCGGGGTAATTGTAATGGGTATATGTGCTTTCCGCAACGCCAGTCCCGGAGTCAGAACCAGCCATATGATTAAAGATCGTATCTGGTTGTTACAATCTACGTCAGCCTACGTATTTTCAGCTGGCGGGTAGATAATGTCAACCTGCGATAACCTTCACCCCTGCAGTGTGGCAGGCGTTGATCATATTCTGGTACTGAGACCGGTTGCCTCGCTTTCCGTCAATCTTGTACGACACAGGCTGGCTTTGACACAGATTCACATCATTTGCGATGATCAGTCCAAGCATTCGACGTACTAATCGGTCCACCATGCGTCTCCTTGAACCGTTTCCTGCGCCGGGCTGACTTGAACGTATCCGTAGCCTGCAGGGCCTAGAAAATTTGTACATTCCGAAGCTATTGTGTTCCAGTTCCATTCAAACATCTTCAGATGTTAATTAGTTAACAAAGGCTTTCATGATCAACAGCCTTGCTCACCTGGGCTATGACGGTCTTGCTGCTAGATGGCGCACGTGCAGAATATGCAGGCACTGCATGTGCGCAAGAAGCGTACAAGGAAGCAGCAGCGATGGCAAGTGTATTGCAGCGCATACTGGGCTGAGTGAACAGGCGATGAAATGTAAGGCGATGTTGAACTCGAGAGTCTGCGAGCTGTCTTATATATGCATTCTTTAGCAGATGCCGAATATCGAGGAAAAGTCGATGCATCACATGCCTAGTATCATCACCGGGTGCACGCGGTCATTCAACGATGCCCTGTCCATTCGGCCGATTGAAAACTCCTTCTGTCCACATAGGAAATCGTGTAGGTTGCGGTTCTTTCTGTTGCCATTCAATGTAATTACATCGAAATAGCACGCAGTTGATAAGGCAGAATCTCCGAAAAATGACTCGTGATTTTGGTGGTTTCCCAGTGGTGCGTACTGCCGTGCCTCGTAAATATAGGTCAGGTTCGGTCGCCATGTCGGCGAAGTTCACACAGAAAGGGCTATCTCTGCGGCTGCGTGATATTAAATTAATGTTGAAACGGTCGTTTAGGAAAGGCACGCAGTAATTAATAGACTTACATTGATAATATGCCCATACAACAGCAATGAAATGAAACCACCCGATAGCGATCCCATGAAAAAGCCAATCTGGCTTACCGGTCTTCACCGGAGCGAGCAAAGATCCGGAAGCAATCTATGGTTCTCGAAGTAGGATGGCAACGGTCATTTGCCTGCTGTGCCGCATCGTCGGCAAGAGACAAGAGCTTTGCAGGCGTCATTCCACGAGATGTGTTACAAGATAATCGCGAAATTCATTGAAGGCTTGTGACCACCCATATATTTTGTCCGTAGGTAGAGTCCTAGAAGCTGGTCAAGGGCTGTTGAAACCCAATCTGGGAAGCTTTTTAGTAGCGTAACTAAGCACGCGTTTCAGCCTTGTCCCGAACTCTCTATTTAGTACTGCACCAGTTGTGGTGGCTGAATCCAAGATAGCAGAAGGACCAGGGTGAGCGAAAAAGGCTTCAGCCTTGACTTTATGAATCACCGATCCATCAAATCATCGTCATTGCGCACATGTGCACGTCCTTCCATGTCAACTCAAAGCAACCATGTGAGTTGTGACCACAATGTCCCCTCCGGGAGATTGGACAACAGAGCCTGTTAGAACTTGAGAGGTACGAGGATGCTGCAGGGCAGTTGTGCAACTCATAAGCATTTTATCATCATGTTTTAAGCTCACTCCTCAAACTGCATTTGCTTTTAATCTATCTCAAAATGTATTGGCATAGATAGTAGGTGTGGATGCAATTCCACCTCAAGAATGTAGTGTCCAATAAAAGGTTCTTGACCTCCTGTCACACAAATAACTATGTGTGACAGGTGAGGTCATCCACCAGCAGAAACTTCCCATGGTCACTTGTGCACTCTGTCTCTATCCACCATCCAACACACAAGGGCTCAACATGTCTTGACCAGTCATCCATATTTTGCTTTGCTCACATCAAATGGCAACTATCCTCAATATTGAAGCTCAGATTACTGCTCTGGAAAACCAAATTATTCAGCTCAAGCTCCATTGAAATGTACTCATTCCTCCTCTCCATTTGCCTATTGAACTACACCTTTGCGTCTTCAGAATGCTCCAAGAACAAAACAATATATACAATTGGGTTGATTCCTCATTAAAAATAAGGGCTCTAAGCTCTACATGTCACCAACTTTGTGAGGTGGCTCTCTGTGCTCCAGATATGTGGGCAACATTGAACTGTCAACAGGGACAATGGGCTGAGCTCTGTGCCACTTGTGCTGGACCCGTTCCTCTTAGTCTGTTTATTAGGAGAAAGGAAACAGATAGATATGAAGACCCTTTTGAAGAAGAAGAAGAAGAAGACAATCACAGCAGCTACACTGAAGACACCTTTGAGAAGGTTCCCAGTACCCAAGTTGCACTAGAAGCAATTTTGATTGCCTCTTGGTACCTCAAAAGAGCCCAAAGGGTTGGTCTATTTGTTCCAAACCATCACAATAGCAAACACAAGAAAGCAACTGAGAGTCTCTGTAAGAGCTTGAAGGAATTGTTACCAATGCTATGTGACTTCACACTTGACTTTTCCTACGCCAGGCCTCTTCCCACTCCATTTTTGGGTGGGAGCTCTTCTTCATTGACAAGTCTCTACCTCATATCTTGCTTTATGATTAAGCTCCCTTATTTGCCCTTGTTTTCCACATTAAAATGTAGTTTTTGTCAGTTCAAACAGGATTTTACAACTACTTCAACTCAGCTTTATCATATGCCAGGCCTGAAATCTTTGACTTTGAAAAACAGCCAGTATATACTTGACCAGAATAGTGTCTTTTATCTGATTGAGCTGTACAGCCAAGAAGAAGAAGAAGAGGTTGAATTAGTTGCAGACAAAGAACCCCTCCTTCCACTCCTTACACATTGACAAGCTCTATGCTACCCTAGTGTAGGGATCACACTAACAATGTGGGTAGAGTGTTGGTGGATATATAAGATATCCTAGTTGCAATGATTTTGACTTATGGGCTTACAAAGTGATGGGGGTAACAGTAGGGTTGTATTGCAGTAACTAATGAGAATACAAAATGTGAAACTAACTAACTAACTAACTAACTGGGGGTTTTTCTTACCTGTCTGGATAACACTCAGACTGGGTGGCTCACACAGAGATGTGGGAAATTTGATCTATGTTCATTTTGGCTGGAGTTTGAGCCCCTTAAGTACAGTACAAGATATGAAAAACTACTAAAAAGAGAGAACAATATGAGTGACTCAAAATAGCGAAATGAGTCAGAGGAAGTATGCCTGCAGGAGGCCATGAGGCATAGTACAAATGTAGAAGGTAATGAGAAAATGCGAAATACAGGAAATGAAACTAATCTTACATTAATAATGAAAATGCGAATTTAACGCGTTTCTCCGTGCAGCTGTGCAGCAAGCTGCACAGCGGAATTCAGGTCCGTGCGAGTTTCCTCCCCTTACACCGTACTATATGCGTAGATAATGGGGATGAATGTATACACCTTTACTTCAAGTATAACAAGAGTATTAGCATCTAACAAATACAGTTTCTTTGAACTCTCCTGGCGATAAGTGCAACCATGTGACAGGTGATTTGGCGAAAAGCCCATGGCTGCTGGTGTGCTTCCTACCACAATCTCTACTTCCAGCTGTCCTACGTTAACTCAACACACAAGTCCTCCACGCGTCTAGTCTGATCGTTTGTCTCTTGCTTTGTCCGCATCAGATGGCAACTATCGTTGATATTGAAGCTCAGATTGCAGATTTGGAAAGGCAAATTGTTCAGCTCAAACGCCGTCGAAATGCACTTGTTCCTTTTCTCCATTTACCTGCCGAACTGCTCTTTCGCGTCTTCAAGATGCTCCAAGAAGGCGAAGAAACACCCAATCCTGATTCCTCGTTGCAAATTAGGGCCTTGAGTTCTACATGCCAGCAACTGCGTGAGGCAGCTCTCCGCACTCCAGATATCTGGACGACGTTGAACTGTCGGAGAGTAGGGTGGGCTGAGCTCTGTGCGATTCGCGCTGGATCCATGCCTCTTCATCTATTCTTGACAGAAGACGAACCAGAGGATGATGAAGAGGAAGAAGAATACTATAATGACAGCGATTCCGACGATGTCTCTGAGGAAAGTGACCATAAACGACTTACACCTGAAGCCGTCTTGATTGCCGCTCGGTACTTCAAAAGAGCGCAAAGCGCCAGTCTATTTGTTCCAGTATACTACGGTAACAAATACAAGCAAGCCACCCTCAATCTTTGCAAGAGCTTAGAGGAACCATCAGAAATACTACGTGACTTTGGACTTCACTTCTCCTACTCGCAACCTCTTCCCGCTCCGTTTTTGGGTGGAAGCTGTTCTTCATTGACAAGTCTCCACCTCGAATTCTGCATCATATCTGAACTCCCTCGTTTGCCCTCGCTTTCCACACTGATATGTAAATCTTGTCAGCTAAGATATGGCTTTATGGCTAGTTCGACTGAGCTTTGTCTTATGCCGAGCCTGAAAGACTTAACTTTGACAAACAATCGCCTACTTGATCCTAAAGGAGCCGAAACAATTGCAGACCAAGGACGCCCTCTTCTTCCACTCCTTACGCGTCTTGACGTAAACGAGGACCATTTTACTTCGTACAGTCTTTTTTCAATACTTCCACTCCCCCAGCAATCGCTTGCGATTCGTACCAGTTACGGTTTCCAAATGGACGCTGAGATACTCCAAGGCATAGCCAACTACGCGCGCCGATTCTGGGAAGAGCGTTCTGCCGTGCACAGGTCACTGCCGATGCACTTACGCGCATGCGACTTTTCTTCCCCCTGGAAGTGGTCCCTTACGTTCGATCTCTCCGGGGCCCCTGGTCAAGATAGCCTGGGAGGAAATCGTTGCGAATCTAAATTTGGAGAAGAGAGTCTGCACTTCTTCCAAGATATCCTCCCACGAGTCCAAAAAGCTACTATATACGCAGTACAAGTCGGAAGAGAGTGGGAGAATGTAGACTTTCCAAATCCCGACGGGCGCCCCCTCCTTGTCGGCTTGAAGGAAGTCGAGTTTCGTGAACCTGTTCACGAGTTTAGTATGAACTATCTATTAATGTGGTTGCGCCACCGAAAAGAATCCGGCTACCCCATTACTCGCGTTGTTGTTGTTCGTGGGCATGCGTCTCTCCAGCAGAGCTCAAGCGCAATCGCCATTGCATCAGAAGTGGAGGACGTTGTTTGGATCGGACCATCAGTTGTGAATACAAACCGGTATCACGAGGACTCTTTCATTCGAGTCGTGGGTCCTCCAGTCCCAGTTGACTTTTAGTGTAGTATGTTCACCTGCTTAGAACGCTTGCTATGTTACAAACTAATTATCAAATACATGCGCATAAGAATAGGGGTATTTGAAAATAAAAAACGCAACAGATGAGATGCCACAATTTTTGTCCAACATGGATGGTAAGCACATCCTGACTGCGATCAGTCCCACTAAACACACCGGGGCTGGAGACCGTAAACCTGTAAGCGAAACCAGTCAAAGTTAGACTGTAACGTGGTAGGTAAGTTAACTCGTGGACACTCACTTCCAACCAATACAAGAATCACTTCAACCCGCTGATCAAATCTCAATACGTCTCTGCCGGCAAGCTAGTGTAGAAATACGCCGCCCGATCGTCGCCTCCCGCGTTGATTCTCACAAATGCCTGGGAATCGCGTCCGAGCATGATCTTGTGGGAGGCAGGTGACGCTCGGTTGGTGAGAGCGGCAGTGCACAGTGAGTGGTTACAGAAGCTAACTGTGACAGCAAAGGTGATCCATCTGTGTTGGAATAGCCAAGCTCTGATGCCATAGCAAGCACCAACGCCTTGGAAAATTTTGAGTATCCATGTGTGATAATTGGAATCGCGGAGTAGGACGAACCAGAGTTCTTTACATCAAAACAACAGACTCGCTTGAGTGATGAACGGCCTGCGAGCGAGTCTTGATAAGATGTTTTTGGCATCATCAGTGGTAGCATACTTCGCCGCATCAGGTCTGAGGTCGGTGACTCCAAGCAAAAAAAAAAACCCCTCCCGTACACTGAAAGTTTGCCTCAGGCTTGCTCGGTGAGGCCGTAGTACGACTATGCCGTCGGCTGCGCTAGAAGCGAACCAAGAGGATGTCAAAGAACCTCCCGTTTCTGCATTGCGTGCTAGCCCAGGTGGATGGTTGTGTGTATAGAGAAGAGGCGTAATCGAGTCGACGCCGTGAGGGAGATGCGGGGTGCGGGTGAGCAGTGCCCAAGCGGGAGCCGAGTGACTGGTCTACTGGGAAAGCACGCACTGGGGATGATCGAGGGCGGCGGACCACGCTTATGTAAACAGGGTCCCCCTAGTGTGGCAAATGATACGCGCTGCGAGTCCATTGGCTCGGGAAATCACGCCAGCTGAGCCATGCGATAGGTGAGACTAGTGCCTCCGCCGAGCCGTCTCCCTCTGTACTCACCCTCCAACGCACAAATTCTGGACGTGTCTGAAATAATCATCTACCTCTCGCTTCCTTCACACCGGATGGCGACCATCCTCGATATCGAAGCTCAGATTAACGACCTGGAAAAACAAATCATTCAGCTCAAGCAGCGCCGAAATGCACTAGTTCCCTTTTTCCGTCTGCCTGTCGAGCTGCTCTCTCGCATCTTCAAAATGGTCCAAGAAGACATAGACATACCTGATCCTGATTCCTCGTTGGAAATCAAGGCTCTGAGCTTTACATGTAGCCAACTTCGTCAGGTGGCTCTCCGCGCCCCAGATATATGGGCCACGGTGAACTGTCGGAGAGGGCGGTGGGCTGAGCTCTGCGCAACTCGCGCTGGATCCGTTCCTCTTCATCTAGTTATCGAAGAAGAGCCAGGAGAAGAATACCACCAAGATCTATATGGACGCGACGATTTTGAAGATACCTCCCAAGGAAGCGGCCATAAACCAATTTCGCCTGAATCCATCCTGATTGCTACTCGATACCTCAAAAGGGCGCAAAGCGCTAGCTTGTTTATTCCAGTGTATTATGGCGTCGAATACGAGGAAGCAATCAAGATTATCTCCAAGAGCTTGAAGGAGCCATCGGAAATACTGCGCAACTTCAAACTTCACTTTTCCTTCTGGCGGCCTCTTCCCTCTCCGCTTTTGGATGGGAGCTGTTCTTCGTTGACAAGCCTCCACCTCGAAACCTGTATCATCTCCGAGCTCCCTTATTTACCCTCACTTTCCACCTTGACATGTAAATCTTGTGAGTTCAAACAGGGCATCATGGCAGTCTCTGCTGAGCTTTGTCGCATGCTGAACTTGAAAACTTTGACTTTGGAAAACAATCGTCTGTTGGGCCAAGAAACCGTTCTGGTTGCTGATCAAGGGGCCTCCCCTCTTCCATCCCTCACTCATCTTGATATAGATGAGGATCATTCCGTTTTGCATAGTTTTATTTCGATACTCCCTGTTCCTCAACAATCACTTGCAATTCGTACAAAAGACCACAGCCATCACATGCACACTGCTAGACTTCAAGACATAACAAATTATGTATGCCGATTCTGGGAACGATGTTCTACTCAGGTACACGGGTCACCGCCAGTGCATTTACATGCCTCTCACTATCCTACTATTTCGCATTGGTCTCTAACATTCAAACCCTCCGGAAATTCTAATCAAGATAGCCAAGATGGACATTGCTACGAAGCAAAATTCAGACACAATAGCTTCCGCTTCTTCCAACCTATCCTCTCACAAGTACAAAAAGCTACGATATATGCGACGCATTTGGGAGGAGAGTGGGAGAATATTGACTTTCCCGATCTTAATGGTCAACCCCTCCTTGTCAGCTTGAAGGAAGTCGACTTTCGCGAACTGTTTTATGAATTTAGTATGAAACATCTCTTAACGTGGCTGCGGCGCCGAAGAGAACGTGGTTATCCCATCAATCGCCTCGTTTTCGTTCATGGACGTGCGGCTTTCCAACAGAGCTCCAACGCAGCGGCTATTGCATCACAGGTGGACGAAGTTCTTTGGGTCAGACCATATACGATCAAACCAAAGATTTCTCATGCGTCGTCCCGCATTGTTGTCGGGCCTGTAGTCCCACTTACCTCTTAACGTAGTATGTTCGCTTATCTATCTCCTTCAAACGCTCTCTGTATCGCATGCTCGTTGTTCAACAACTATGCCCACGAGAACATGAGCCCTCAAAAACGATTAGCACGACAGATACGACACTACAGATTTTTTCCGATGTAGACAGTAAGTGCATCCTGGCAGTGAACAGCCTCACTAAGCACGCCACCCTACACTCAAGCGCTCACCTCACGTCCTCATCGCTGTCGGCTTCTTTTGTTTCCCACTCGCCCAGAAGCACTTGAAGGGAACCTTCACCTTCGGCAGCCAAGTTGAACACAAAGACTAGAAATCGGATTAAGTCGATAAGCAAAGAAGCCTAGTGACACCTTCTCATACTCACCAACGAAGACCCGACAAATCGGTAGCAGCTCCACGTGTCATCAACTTCGTCAGGTAGCTCTCCGCGCCCCGAATTTATGAGCAACGGTGAACTGTTGGAGAGCACAGTGAGCCGAACTCTGTGCAACTCGCGCTGAATCCGTTCCCCTTCGTTTGTTTATTGAAGCAGAAGAAATGGATCCTGATCACGATTATGACAGCAGCGATTTTGAAGACAGGTTCAGTATACGTTGAAGTCAACAACCGGGTTGAGGCTGACACCACCTGGATCGCTACTCGGCACTCAATAGAGCAGGTAGTGCCAGCCTACATATTCTAGATTATGGTTATGATGAATAATTTTAAGTGAAAACAAACGATCTTGGCTATTGCTTGGAGAAACCTCTACAAACACTACGTAACTTCGAGCTTTGCTTTTCTAACTACAAGCCACTTCCTAGTCTATTTTTGGGTGGGAGCTGTTCCTCGCTAATAAGCCTCAGCCTCAAATTTTGTATTATAACTGCGTTACCTCATTTTTCTTCACTTTCCACGCTGGCATGCAAACTTTGTCAGTTCACGCAGAATTTTACGGCAATATCGACCGAGCTTCGTCGCATGCAGAACCTGAAAGCTTTGACGTTAGAGAATAATTGCGTATTCGACCAGAAAGGATCCAACGCAATCGCGGTTACTGAATGACGCCTCCCTACTCTCTTTACCCACTTTAGTACACGAAGATTATCCTCTTTTATGCGGCCTTCTTCCAATGCTTCCAGTTCCTCAACAATCAATTGTAACTCGTACCAGCCGATTCGATACTGAAACGTACATTGACAGACTTCAAGACATAACTGTGCGCGCCAATTCTGGGAAGGGCATTCTGCTTTTCAAGGGCCACCACAGATCCATTTACGCGCCTCGGGTTTTCTTGCCTCTGAATGGCAATGGACCCTAGCGCTCGACTTCTCCAGAGCCTCTAACCGAGGTGGTCAAGAAGGTGCTATTCGCAAAGCCAAAGTTGGAGAAGAAAGTTTTTGGTTCTTTTGACCTATTCTTCCACGAGTAAAAAAAGCTAGGATATACGCGGCGCAAGTTGGAGGACGGTGGTGAAACATAGATTTCCCAGACCGCGACGGCCGTCCCCTTCTTGTTGAGTTGAAGGAAGTCGAGGTTTATGAACCGGTTCATGAGTTTAATGTGTACAATCTCTCTGTGTGGCTGCGGTATCGGAGAGAATCCGGCGGTTATGCCATTCATCGTGTTGTTTTTGTTGGTGGACGTGCGGCTCTCCGACAGAGCGCAAACGCAAACGCAGACGCTATTGAATTACAGGTAGAGGAGGTTGTTTGGGTCAAATCATCAGCTGTTAGTACGTAGCATCATGTGTTCAGAGTCTCAAAATCCTGTTGCCCTTCCATTGTAATACAATTGCCTACTCAGTTTATATCCATCAGTTTGGAATGCTTGCTATACTGCTAACTGCATTTTATAACAAATGTGTATGGAAACAAGAAAACCCATAAGTGATAAACATAACAAATGAAATATTACAACTTTTGTCCAATATGAATAGCAAGTGCATCCTGGCCACGAACAGTCCCACTAAACACACCAGAGCTAGAAATTGTAAACCTGAAACGGAATCAGCCAAAGTCAGACGAGACCGTGGCGGACAAAGTAGTTCGTCAACACTCACTTCGAGCCAGAGCATGAGCCATTTTGCTTGGACCCACTGATCACGTCGCAGTACGTTCCCGTAGGTAAGCTAGTCTGAAAAGATGCCGTCCAGTCGTCAACCCCAGCGTTGATCGCCACAAATGCCTGGGAGCCCCGTCCAAACGCAATTTTGTTGGAGGCGGGAGACACCCAGTTGGTAAGTGTAGCGGTACCTGCACTGTTGCGGAAGCCGACCATGCCCGAGAAGGCTACCCATCTGTGTTGACAGAGCCAGCCTCCAGAACCTCCAGTACCGGAGCAACTACCAGCACCTTGAAAGTTTTGAATGTTACGTATAACACTCCGCATACAGAGCTAAGACGCACCCGAGTTAGGAGAGCCTTGATTTTCATCATCATAAGAGTAACTAGAAAGAAGCGTCTATCTAATTTCAGTGTCTTCTCGCAGCGATGTTATACTTAAGAAACACACCGGCGTCCCATAAGGATGAGCGAGAGAGAAGATTGTAGCAAGCACGTAAGCATTGTTAGGTGACGAATAGTTAAGGCTGTTTCCGTTTCTCTCTGTGTCATGATTCGTAACAAACACATTAGCCTGTGAGCCAGGAACCCAACCACGGTTGTCGAGATTTTGAAGGCCCGAAATGCTCCCTGAGGAAAAACTGCTCTTGAGGGTTGTTGTATACCTAAACTCTTGAACATCGCCTGCAAAACCGGCGCTCAGCCAAAGCCAAGGCCATAAAAGTTGTCGCTTCATAGACGCACCATTGCCTGTGTACATACTAGGCGTGACAGGTTCACCAGCGCCATATATAACTTCCTATAACGTTGATAAGCTCCAAGTTTCAACGCCATTAGCAATAGGCCCACTTGAGTAATATACGGCTTGCGTGTGAGCCTTGATAGGATATTTTTGATGTCATCAACGGCTATATGCTTCGCCGCATCGAGTCGCAAGCCGTCTACTCCGAGTGAAAGAAGATCATTCCCATACGCTGCAAGCTTGGCTCGCACGTAGTCTGTTTCTGTTGCCAAACTGGAAAGATTTAGTCCGCAAATCAGGTTCTAAAGAGCTGCACCTACTCAGCTAGACGGTCGAGTTCGCAAGTCTGTACCACTTTCGCGTCGAAATAGTTTGAACCAATCTGGTCTCCATCTGTAAGGCCACAATGATGAAAGTCCTTTATGTGATACTGTTAAATATGATACGATGCCGTTAACAGTGAAAAGCCACACCTGAGTTTGGTAAATACCAGGGTAATTGTAGTGGGTGAACGTGCTTCCCGCAACACCAGTGCCCGAGTCATAGTTAGACATATGATTGAAGATCGTATCTAATCATTGAAACCAACATCAATTCATTGTACTAGTAACCAGCAGATGGGTAGCACTGACCTGCAATAACCTTCACGCCTGCAGCATGACAGGTGTTGATCATGTTTTGGTACTGAGAACGGTTGCCTCGTTTCCCGTCAATCTTGTATGACACAGGCTGACTTTGGGCAGATTTGTATCATTGACAATATTCGGGCCGAGCTTTTCACGTACTAATCCGTCCACCACACACCACCTTGAACGGTTTCTTGCGCGGGGCTGACTTGAACATACCCGTAGCCTGCAGGACCAAGAAAGTTGGTGCACTCCGAAGCTACTGAGTTCCAATCCCATCCAAACATCTTACAACGTTGGTTAGTCATCGCTTAACTACAGCCTTTATACTCAGCGATCTTGCTTACCTGTACAATAACGGTCTTGCTGCCTGAAGGTGCACGTGCGGAATGTGCAGGTACAGCATACACATGAGAGGTGTACAATACAGTGGCGGCGATGGCTAGTGTGCTGTAGCGCATATTGAGCGACGGGATAGGATATGAAGCGTGGGGTGATGTTGGATGTGAGATTGTGCGAGCTGTCCTATATACGTATTTTGAACAAACATCTAATGTAAATTGGCGATCGATGTTTGAAATGCCATCACTGCGCGCATGCGATACTGAGCATCATCCTATCCGTTCGGCCGATTGGAATTTTCTCATCTTGTTGGCACGAGAAGGAACCATGTAGGTTGTGGTTCTTTCTGCTACCGTTGAACGCGATCATAGAAGTCGCGTCATCCGGTAGAATCCTTGAGCCTTCGGGAAAGTGAACTGTGATATTGCTGGCCAGTTTCCTGACAGTGTACACTGCCATGTTTTGCAGATACCGGGCAAACCTTTTTCCATATCGTTCAAGTTTACGAACAAGAGGGGGCTACCTCATAGCTATAAGTTCTTGTACTATATCACTACAGATTTCTATTAAAGTTAAACTTAAGAACGATTTTGCAGCCATATTGTATTCACAGAGCGACGACGAAAGGAAGCTTACGATATTAATACCATAGAAAAGATCGCATGTCTAGTTCCTAGACGTCCGCCCTTCACCGGAACGAGCAAAGATCCGATGGCAAAATCTGGTTCTGGAAGTAGGGTAACCATGAGTACCTGCTAACTGAGGCACATTCTTGGCAACGGACGAGAGCTATGCCGACGTCATGCATCACGGATGCGTTGTCCGTTGAAGAGTGATTCGGACATTGCAGCTATCAATAATCCGAGAAGCCCGCTGGTAAAGCGTTAATGAGCATCAATCAAAAGAAAACAACAGCACATTTACATGTAAGTTTTAATCGCAACGTAGGCTGTTTCATTCTCTTAACCATATCCAAATGTGCATTGTCAAAGGGGTGGCTGAGCCAGTTGGTGGTGGGTTGAATCCAAGAACACACGGACCTGGGTAGGTAGCGTAGTTCAGGCCTCAAGCACAATTACTTATGTCAAAAACGGAGAACAAAAGAGAAAACAACCGAGAGCTGCTGCAGCGACGTTGATAGTTGTCGCATTGCTAATCATGGCTTGTCCATCAAATTCGATGTATCAAATTCCCATTAACTAAAATTGCAGATGATATTATATACTCTCCAAGAGAAGAAAATGTCATCGAGCCTAAAATATAGAATGTCATGATGGGAAACAGTCAGAGTAAAACATATATTCTGAGTCTGTGTCCATTGTATAGAGAGAGAGAGGAAGGAAACGCAAGGAGTGACAAGAAAATATATAAACAAAGAATCAAAGAGGGAGCACCAAGTAACTCAGACAACATAATTCGAAGGGATAACACCTTCACGCCCAGTTCGGGGATCCATTGCGTACCACCATCTATAGTATCACATTCATTAGCATGTTGCAAAACACGGGAACAAAACTGTCTACTCACGAAGGATCGCGATCATCCAGGATGACAACGTCGAGGCCGGAGGTAAGCGGCAGCTCTCCTTCCTCCTTACCATCGAACGAGTAACGAGCCCGAGCTGGTCGGCCTTGATCCTCTGCGTCACCGCCAAGTGCGACTCCCATCGTATCCGAAGGCGTGTCCGGACGGGCGTAGGCCTCCTCCGTCCCTTGGCCGTGTCCATGTGATGAGGCACCTGCGAGCGCAGCTGCTGCTGCTGCGTCCTTCTCTGCGTTGAAGTTGTTGAACGGACTGTTGGTGCCGAGGATGGTGTTCCGCGTAGCCGCGTTGATGTGAGCGAGAAGTGATGTGGGCCGGTGTTGGACTGAGGAATCGTCGTCCTCTTCCTCGGTATACTGAACACCCTTATCATCGCGGCGCGAGAGCAGACTCCAGATGATGCCGATGAGAACAAGCAAGAACACGATACCCGCCGCGATGGCAATCGAAATGAGGATGACGATGCCAGTGGCAAGGAAGCCTGTAAAACATTTTAGTACAGTAGAGATATTCTCAAGCGAAAGAAGGACGAACGGCGACGGTTGAAGCTATAGGTCTTGAACGAGTGAATCAGGGAGGATACCGAACCCGAACCGCCGGAAGACGAGGAAGAGACAAGGTAGGGAATAAATTTCACGCCATCAAACAACGCGGACGACGCATTATCAACCTCCGGGTCCGCACGCTTCGAATTACCAGAGCCCGCGCCGATAGCAAGCGAGCCTGAGACGAGAAGCATGCGGTCCTTCTCAATGATCCCGTTCGCGTCGTGGTCGTCCCGGACGGGTACCATCGTCATCGACGTCACGTTGCTTGAGCCCTGGAGCGTCGTGGAGAGGGAAGACCACTGTGCGCCGTTCCAGAAGGAGATGAAGACGTTGTTACCGTCGCTCGCACGCCCGGCGGCGAAGATACTGCTGGCGTTGCCGTTGTTCACCTCCAAGGCAGTGACGGGGCCGGGAAGACCAGGACCGACAGCACTCCACGAGCCTCCTGAGAACGAGTACTGGGCCACGTTGGCTGGCGTGCTGTCTGAAAGAGAAATAGTGCCTGACGCGATCAAGATGTCTTGCTTATCCTGGAAACAGGATTAAGACAAAAATAAACGAGGTTAAATAGAAGTACGTACACCAGCGTACGCAACGTTCACGACATCGCCTTGAATCCCAGTGCCGAGGGCAGAGAAGTCCTTGGTCGAGGTGTCCATCGCACAAATTGCATTGCATGTCAACGAGCCTGCGCCCAAGAACGTACCCGCGAGGACGATCGTATTCTGCTTGCTTGCCGAGGTGGTGATTGAGCGAACCACGACATCCTTTCCATCCGCCGCACGGAGTCCCTGCAGGCCGTCGTTCACCCAGGTCTGGCGGGCGAGGTTGTAGATAGCGAGACCATTGACGGACGTGCCTTCGAGCGTGAACTGGCCGCCTATGTAGAGGGTGTCGCCGTCGACGTAGAGTGTGTTCACGATGCCAGAGGGCTGAGCACCGCGGAGCGCGTTGATGGCGCCAGTCTTAGGATCGTAGATCGCGACATTCCGTGCGGAGCCACTGGCGAAGGAGAAGTTACCTCCGAGGATGGTGATTTCATCCCCAGACGAGCTGTTCGTCCAGAAGGCACCGGCCGCGACGCTTGGACCTCCCGCAATACTCGCATTTGAGGCCTGCTGCCCGTTTCCAGACGTTGACTGCCGGCTAAAGATGTGCGGAACAGAGAACGTAGGCATCCAGGAGCGGGACGCGTGAGCGCGCTTGCGCCCGCTCGTCGTTGTCCTCGTCGCCGACGCGTTCGAGACCCCATCCAACTGGACGCCAAGGGGAGTGATCTCCGGCACGCCACCGTTCTTGTCCTCGTCTCCGTTGCTGAGCATAACGAACCCGCTTGTACCGTACTTGAGTGAGGTCGTGACCGAGCCCGCGACGAATTGCGCCTTTGCCAGACCCTTGGCAGACGTGGCGTTGCTCACAAAGTTCATGCTGCCAACAAGGAACCCTCCGGAGGAGACCCAAGTCCCGTTCTGCGCGTCCCACGTCGCGAGACCGCCCGCGGGGATGCTCGACGTAGCGCTTGTGAGTGCCCGGGTGAAATTGCCAGTGACCTGGAGCCGGCTCTTGTCGTCGAATGCGAGGCTAATGACCGCACCGTCCACACCATCCTCGAGTGCGGACCACTTGTTCTGACCGATGTCATACAGCATGACACCACGCGAGGTCGTCCCGCCCGATGCGGACTTGCCGAACGAGCCTCCTACGAAGAGTTTGTCACCATTGAGCGCGAGCGCCTTCACAGGGCCGTCCACGCCATTGTCTGCGAGAGGAACGAGCGCGCCGTTCTTGAATGAGACGACGTTGGCTGCGCCAGATGAAAGCGTGAAGTTGCCTCCGAGGAAGATCGTGCCGGAGGAGTGGTGGACGACAGAGGAGATCGCGGGTGCAGACGATGGGGTGAGGCTCGCATTTCCACCGCGGAGGCCGTTGAACAGCGCGAGCGAGAGCGCATCAAGCGCGGACTCTGTCGTATTCGGCAGTACCGCGGTCGCATTCACAGTTTGTCCTCCAGAGATGGGCCACTCGAAGAAGCCAAAGCCGCTACGCACGCCTCCGGTGCCATTCGTGCCGTTCCCGTTGGATGTCGTGCCGTTGACGTCCGCCTGGTTGAGTACGAGCTGCACGCGGTCGGCCACGATAGTGTACTTGCCGTTCTGACCCGTGCCCGCCGGCTGGTCGGCGATGGACATCGTCACCGTCGCGAAGTAGTTCGGCGGGGTGGGCACGATAGGACCCTCGTACACGACCGTCGCCGCGTCCTGAGTGTTGCGCTGGTCGACGGTGGTCACCCAGGGGCGCTGTCCGCCGCCGGGGAAGACGGTGACCTTGACGGATGTCCGGAGCGGGCAGTCGGCGAAGTTGGCGCAGCCGGGCACGAGGAGCGAGAGCGTGTAGCGACCCGCGGCGGAGACGTACGGCCGCCAGGTGAAACTCGGGTCCGCGGCTGGGGCCGCGCCGACGTCGACAGAGGAGACCAGGACAGACTGGGTCGTGCCGGGGAGCGTGGTGAAGGCGTCTTTCTGAACCCAGGTCCCGGTGAACGTGGCATCGGACGCGGCAGGTGCGAAGCAGGATTGCCCGTTTTGGTTGTTGACGGCAACGGCGAATGCACCCGAGGAAAGAAGCTGGAAGAGGTGAAGACCCGGCGATGTGCCCGTCCACTTGGAGAGCGTCACTTGCACACCCGTGATGTTCAGAGGACCATCGAAAAGGAAATCCTGATAAGGGATTGACTTGTCTCTGAGGAGGGGACAATCATTGCTGCAGGTCTGGTTCTGGCCCGTCGTGGGATCAATGTAACGGAGAGTGCGCACGGCGTTGTCAGGGATGGTAGTGACACTGATGGAAATGTCTGTCAGTGCCATGGAAGGCCAGTCGACAGACAGCGGCTCACCTAAAGCCCGTCGTTCCATGTCCATCGAGGAATGTGTTGCCGAGACGAATACCGCCAGAGCTGATGAAGCTGAACGCGCGCGCCGTGATGACAGCCGTGTTGCTGTCCGCGGCGAACCAAGTCTGACCGGGCCCATCGTCGCCCGACGGGCAAAGGATGTTGTGGATGTCGGAAAATTGGGAGTCGGCGGATGAGGGCTGCGCCACGATTTGTGCGCCACCGAGCGGAACTGGAACCAAAGAGGACGAGAATGGGGTTGCGCCGGGAGAGAAGGGTACGTTCGGGTTGTTGGTGTTGTTTAGGGAGGTGACGTTTCCAGAGAACGAGGTGATGAAGGATCCAGCAAAGAAGAGACTCTCTGCTGAGGAATTGGTGGTGATAGATAGAACCTCCCCTGCGGCGCCTGTGAGACCGACGAAGGGTGGAGCCGACCAGGACTTGGCGTTCGCATCCCACACGGCTACCGCCCGACTAGGTGTAGTGAAGCGGCCACCCGCCCACACCTTCTTATTCTTCTCGTCGCAGTAGAGTGCATATACGTCGCCGTTGGGCTCACCAGAGCTGAGGGCGGAGAAGGAGTCGGAGGAGGGGGTATACGAGGCAACGTTCGACGCGGAGACCCCATCGATGTTGGAGAAGGAGCCGCCAAAGTAGACGGTGTCGCCGAGAGTGCAGCTGGCTGAGACGACGCCGCCAGAATTGGTCGACGCGAGGCGGGTGAGGGAGCCATCAGATCCGCGGGAAAGGATGGTCGAAGTCGAAGGGTCGAAGGCGACGGAAGAGTTGTCGAACACTTCGAGGCCAGCGAACGAGCCAGCGAGGCCGACCTTTCCCATGCGATCGAAGTCGACCTGGGGCAATTGTGCTACGGAGACATCGGTGAGGGCGAGTGCGACGACGGCAGCGAGGGAAAAGAGGTGGGGGCGGATTAGCGACATTCTGATTTTCTTGTTAACGAGGGGACTGGCATAGACGACTGGCGGATATGGAAGTAGAAAATTGGGTATAAGTCTCCCCGTTGCAGACTAGGGCGCTCAGATGAGCTGAACGAGGGAGACGACGAGGAGAGCGGACGGGGGGGGACAGAGAAATAATGGAGAAGGGGGGGAGGCCAGCGTCGGTAGTCGCCAGGCAATGGCCCGTTGAGCGGAAAAGCAGGTCAAGCGAACAAAGCCACGTGCTTCCCTCAAGTTCCTTGATCGAACCCGCCACTTGCGCAACCACCCTTTCTAGCATAATTTACGTACATCAAGCTCACTCCTCCATTTTGGGAAAAATTCAATCCTGACACCACTACAAAAAAAAGTTCTGCATTACGTCTGTAACCTTATATACATAATTATATTGCAAGATGAACGATCGGAATGGTACAAGAGATAAAAGCTCGTGTCATTCCGAGCTTGATTGGAGAACACATTCAAGTTGATACAGCGGATACAAAGTTGCTTAATGGGACTTGTGTTCCAGGTCGCTCGTGAAAGCGAGCCAAGACTTTTTGTCGATTATACCATCGTCTGAGAGAGAAACGTCAGCATCTGAGGTAGGACTGAGGACGGTTGAACATACAAAAGCCATCAGTATCGGTCACTACGACGTATTTCGCGCCCAGCTTGGTAAAGAACTGGTGCACGAGCTCGAGGGGTGCAATGCGCTGTACCGTGAGCGGGGCCTGGTCCATGTAGATGCTAAAGTCGAACGGATCCAAGCCGTTTTGCGATGCGCCGTCGAACAGCGAGGCCACGGACGACTCCAACGTCGGGTGCGTCTGAACGGTGTGGAAGTGGACCGGTTCGTCTGGTTCGTCAGCCACGATACCTGCATAACCACAAGTTGAGAATGACGCTTGTATTTGGAAAAGGACAAAAGAAGGGAAGCTCACTCAGCGCGTGCTCGATCTCACTGGCACCGATGGCACCGACGAGTCGGTAGTCGCTCTCGTGGTCGTTCCGGCGAAGCACTGGCAGAACGCCGTCATCGTAGCCTGCACGTGCGAGGACGAGGAGCGCGTTGTGAACGTCCCGCACGGTGTTCTCCTTCTCGAGTTGAATGGTGGGCACATCGCGGTCAACCTACGGATGCAGTTCGGTCAGAGAACGCCTTTTCCTTCCAAAGCATCATCCACGTACGATGTCAGAGATCTCAAGGTCACCCCAGAGGTAATCGTGCTTCGCGTCGAGGAAAGGCAGCTTGTTCATCCTGCCGAGTATGAGTTGATGCACAACCCAAGAAAAATCCTCGACTCACTCAATAACCAAGTCATAAATCCCCTTCGGCTCCAGGGCATCAGCAACCGTCTTCGCCACAAGTACCGAAAGCATGAGCGGGACCACATAAGTTAGTGTGTCTGTAAGCTCAAACATGATGACCGCGAGCGAGACAGTGGTTCGCTAGCAAAGTTCCCAGTTGTCAGCCGTATGGTCAACGGTGATGGGCAAGAATTACTGACTGTCACTCCGGAAAGCGTCGCAGCTGCGCCTACCATCGCATACAAGCCCGGGATCACACAGTTCAAATCACCCTTGCACTGACTGAAAACCAAGCTGTCGGGGTACTTGTAAAACGCCCATTGTACAAGGATGCCGAGGATGCGACCTGCGCATGCGCCGACGCCGAGCGTCGGAATGAAGATTCCCGCAGGGAGCTTGATGCCAAAGGTGACGACGGTGAGCGCGCCCTTCACGAGCAGCGCGGTGCCGATCGCTGCGATGACCGGTCCGGCCTGGGTGGTTGGGTCAACGATGCACAGCCCCTCGTGGTCGGACTGGCCTGGGCGGCATTCTGCGAAGAGGTTGTATACAAGCTCGGTCCCGCCCATCCGCGTGTATGGGTTGAGGAAGCAAAGTAACGTTGTGAGAAGTGTGATCTGTCGTAGACGTCAACCAGACTGGTGATCTACCCGAACGCGACGGACATACCATGAGCACTTCCCATACAGGGTGAGCCTTCATCCAGGTCTTGTTCCGTACGTGCTTGCTCCAACGAATGTTCAATTTGGAAAAGTATGCGCCGTAAACGCCCTAGTGCATAACAGTCAGACCCCATTTTGAGAAAACTGGTACAAAAACATACGCCGAATACACCCAACACAAGGAACGGCAGGAGTTCATAGGCATGCCATTCTTTGTCGTATGTGACTTGGAAGAGGACGAGCTTACCGGTGCCGAATGGATCCAACAAACGCAGAGTGATGGCAGCAATCATCGCGCAAAAGAAGCTTCTCCACATGACTTTGGGCGGGAAGAAGTACGACACTTCTTCCAGACTGAACAGCACGCCTATTGAGAAAAGAAGAAAAAAACGAGCTTGAGCTATGAATGAGAGACAGTGGTCACAAATAAAACGTACCTCCAATCGGTGCACCGAAGGCTACTGCAACACCCGCCGCACTAGCTGCACTGAGAATCTCCCTCCGCTTGCCTATGAGAAGCACCATACCGTCAGTGAACACAGAGCAAGGAATAGTCGGCTACAACGCACCCTCGTTGTTCTCGTACTTGGCGAAGAAACGACTAATGATGTTGCCGATGCAGCTAGCGATGTGCACAAATGGGCCTTCTTTGCCGAGGGACAAGCCAGAGGCGACAGAAAGCGCCAGGCCGACAGACTTGGTGAACAACGTGCGACCACCAAGGTATCCGTGGATGACGAAACCAGCGAGAATGGTCTTGATCTCCGGGATGCCAGAGCCTGCGGCCTGATACGCCAGTCAGAAATGCAACGCTGAGAGACACAACAGCCACTCACGTAGTACATAACCCTCCGCTTCGCGTTCTGCATCTCGGGCGTTTCGGGAGCGGAATAATCAGACGCGATAACGCTGGAATCTTTACGGGTAGTGAACGTGTTAGAGGCGGTGAGGTTGATGGTCAAAAGACACGACAGCCATGCGAGGGTCAACTGAGGAAAGAAATATTAGCAATTTGTCAAGCGCATCGAATTGCACATTGGGACGTACCGCAATGCACGCATATGCGACATATTCAGTCAACCCCGTATGCAGACCCATCCATTGTCCAGGTTTCTCCGCAACGGGCCCAAACACTTCTGACCAGGTTCTCCAAGCGTCACACTGATCCTCGTCGACGCGAGAAGCCCTAAATGCGCTTACGCCTGGTCCGCTTATCTGGATGTCGTCTGGGAGCGCGTTGCAGCAGAAGCGGTGGGCCTTCCACCAGCCGGCTGAGCAATAACCCCCCTTGAAATCGAACAGAAGCTGCTCGGACCGTACGATGAGGAACGCCGCGATGGCGGTGAGGAACCCGACGATGGTGACGATAATCCACCCCATGGCCCGGTCCATCAGCACCCTCGTGCGCCCGCGGACGGACTTGCGGTGCCGGCGTAACCGACCGCGGCGTATGGCGTCCTTGATGCCGTCATGCAGCCAGTCGATCGACGTAAAGGACGCATACCACACCCGCAGGCCGTTGACACTTGCTGCCAGACCGGGGTCCCGGTCTTTACCCGCCTCACCAGGGATGCCGTTCCTGCCCGCCGCGTCGGACGCCGCGCTCTGGAGGTCCCTGAAAAGCGGTGCGTCGTAGGCGGAAATTGGGCGCTCGCGGTTGAAGTACACCGACGGCACGTCGCGCAACGAACGGAGTGGGGGTGTGCGGAGGCTCGTTGGTGAGATGGACGGCTGGCGAGAGACGACCCGCGAGCCGGCGAGCGAAAGTCGCCCTGGTGGGCCGCGTGCGCGGCGCCCGAACGTTGGCGTGTTCGACAGGGTGCCGTAAGACGTAGTACGTTCACCATCCGCAAAACCGAGGGTGTTGTTCCGGAGCGGTGCAGTTTCAGACAGGAGGTTGGGGGAGGCCGACTCAACCATCGAGGACGGGGACATGTCGCTGGTGGGTCTTGGGGAGATGGTGTGGCCTGCAGCAGCGGAAGCGGGGAGGTGGGTACTGGTCCCAATATCTAGCAGCCGTTGGCGACGCCAAGTAAGAGGAGCGGGTCCGGATGTCGGGCCTGACGGCGCGAGTTCCTCATCCGAACCGAGGAACGGTTGTTGTTCTGTCTGTACAGCTGCCTGTTCATCAATCGTATCCCCTGTGGGTACCGCACGCCGAAAGTTGCTCGCTATCGAACGGCTCTTGCGAAGCGACATGGGAGGCCTGAATCCGACGTTCGAGTTGGGTACTGGATTTGTGAAGCGCTAATGGCGCTTGCTTGCTCTGAAAGCTCTGTGTGCTTACTCGTAAGCGAACAGAATCAACGAGCAATGCAACTACCAACGCACAGATAACGCTTCCGTTAAATATAGCAGAGAACACAGCGCAGATGGTTTGCGACCACAAGAGGTTCGAGAAGGCGTCCGATGTCGCTTCCGGCCCGGCCGACCAGTGCTGACAAACGACTGGGGACGTTGTGTTAGAAAACTGAACCGAAATGAGCCAGATACGAAACTTACCGGCCCACGCTACACGACTGAGTGTTCCACACAGAGACAAGTTGAAAGAACGTGGTGAGTGGTAGAGCGCAAGAGAATCCACCACTAATCCCAATCAGGTCGCCGTGTGTTGCAGTGGCAGCTGTTGACGAGCTTCGAAACGGTTCGGCGTCACGAATGCCGGTCCCGGGTCGGTCACGGGATCGCGATTCAGGCTTCCCTCTGATCCATAGATCACTGGAACGTCCCCGACATCATACCCTCCCTCAAGGAGCCCAATTAGGCGTGTACTTGATCATATGTATTTCCTCACACCTGGTTTCCAGAAGTGCCTCAAGGATAGGAGCTACCCTCGAACTTTCTGTGAACACCCTTCGCCTTGTTCATCCACCCACTAGCTTAAATTAATTAGTTCCAGCTCCACATCAAGAATTACCATTTGATTATTCCACGGTATGATATGAATTCACCGTAGGCATAACTCCTGTGACACAGTCCAAGTCTACCTCCGACCTCACGAATAGGATACCTGGGAGTGCCAAGCTGAACTACGCCATTAATTTCTTCAGTACAGTCTAAAATATTGATGGGTCACTTAAGGTGGGATCAGCTAGAGCCTCCGACTTCTCCCATCTTCCTCGGGTCAGGTGTTTTAATCCCATAAATGTGATTCGGATCCTCACCTTTCAAATGAATGCCTGCCGCACAGCTACCCAGGGGAACACGATTCTTCGCGTCACGGCGAACCAAACGCCGTCAGCACATATTCAGTTCAGTGGCGAATCCAAAACCGTCCTTGTCCCTGCACATGTAGCGTGGATGACGGCCCTGCCTCCTCTCTATTGATTTAATTTTGTTTTTGGTTTGAATCCACTGCATAGCCGAACGTGATCCCAGGAAGGGAGGCTTGTTCCTCGATTAAAGCTCGAAGAGTAGGCCTTGCTTACGCTACAACGCCCGAAAAGCACACTGTTTGTATCTCCAGCTCTTGGTTCAAAATTATGCTTGTAGATTTCAGAACTGTCCCTCGATCGTGGCATTCACCATTTGCTTCAGGGAATTTAAAGTCAATGAACCCGTGAATTTGCAAACTCCACTACTAGTTTACCCGAAAATCACTTCCCAAAAACCGCTCTAGTGGTGTTGGTATAAGTCTTCGTGAAGACGAGATTTGTACGGACACCATCTACATCGTCTTTGAGCACGGCTCACCAGGTTTTGCTCTCATTATGTACGCTTTTTTCTCTGCCCCCTTGGCTAGTTGTTTGCCGCTTAGTAATTGCTCACGCCTGCCGAGGAATTATGCTTGGTACGACATAGTGCTTCAGCATAGCGCCGAGAACCAATAGACTCACACGTTCCAAAGAATATTCGGATATTTCCAGCATACGTCAATCAAATGATACAACCCTGAAGCTCTGAAGCGCTCACTAGCTCTGCAATTCTGCTACTCGTTCCAGACAGGTGGAGCGCCGTTATTTAGTGTCTCCAAACTGGCGAGACGAGTAAACCTCGTGATGATTTGCCTGTAGAGATGTCGCCGCTATCGTCTCGGAAGCAGGGCTATATACGCATTTCAATAATTACTTCACGCCCCCTATCCCTTCTCGGTGTTTGGCAGTCAGCCATCATCGCGTGGGTGTGATTTGCTTATATCTGTGTACGCGTATTAATTTACGCTTTGTAAATTTAGAATACTTGTTGGCAAGACCGTTGTCACGACAGTAGATTCAACAATTGGCTGATACTGAAAGGGTGTCACATTTCTTGAGGTGAGAACATGTTCATTTGAGAGTAGGGTTCATTATGTTTCGTCCTGATAATATGATGCATAGTGTAGATGTTTGAAACTGTCTAGAATTATGCCAACCAATAAGAAATACGGTGTGCTGGATAAAAAATATTTTCGACAAAGCAAATCAGATGAAGTACACACTTTTATCCATTTCGGAGGGTGAGGAAGTGCCCGTACCTCAATTTAACTATTAGTCGTCGCCTAACTTCCTCTGGACCTTTTCCCGTGCCTTCTCCTTCAAATCCGCCGCCTTGGCACGCATCTCCCGCCCTGCTTGACGAGCCCCCTTCGCACCTGCCCATCCTCGCGCTTGTAAAAACTTCACAAACTTGGGCGTGACTGCCGCGGTGACGCCAACCCGGAAGGGTAAAAGGAGTGTTTTGTGGATTGTGTACGCCAACACTGCCGTCGCGTAAAGGCCCTCTCTTCCCGGACTTGCTACACTGGCATCTTCTGCGTGATCCTTCACCTTTTCAGTGCCGTCTTCAACGGTTTTAGAACGCCCAAAGAACCCAGATATGTAGTCCTTTGTCACTTTCGCAGCGTGTGATACCTTGTCCGCTCCCAAAAAATTTATGGCAGCAAATGTGAAGCCGAAGTCGACAGCTGATGCTGCAAGATAGACTCCCAATGTATACCAGCCATACGTCTTGAAAAGATGCTTTAACCTCTCCTTCACGGTAGGGTTGGAAGAAAGTTTGTTGGAAGACGAAGCCGCCGCATCGGTTGCGAACGCCCTAGCTCGACGCAGCGCATACAAATTTATGCTGTTTGTACTGTTCGGCGCGTTGGATCGTGCGAGTGCGAAGCCCCTAGCTCTGAACATATGAGATGGTGCTGGGTATGACGGCCGCTGTGAAAGCATGCGGGTAGCGTGAAAAGCAGAGCGAAGCATGGCGATCAGCGCGGAGAGATTGAGCAGAGAAATTCGCTGCTCTGTACAAGAAGAAAAGAAGTTTATTGGCGGAGAATCTAGGTTATGGCTGAGGCTATGGTGTAGTCGATGATTCCACTGGAGGGTTGGGCAGGCTCACTGCCGGAGGTGCGACGTCAGACGGAGTGGCCGGAAGCCCCGAGGGTTCGGCGCGATAAACCTGGGGTAAACAGTTTTTGAAACACGTGATCTGTCAAAACTTGGGCAATCGATGTGGTCAATTCGTCCGTTTCGTACATAGCCTTTGCTGCATGCCCTACGAGCAACCCGGCCTCACCGCCGTCAATCTACACAAAATTGTCTCTGGCAGCCTTAAATAGCGGAATCGATCGAATGGCCGACGATGTGCATGTATATGCGCCTTTTGAGGGCGCTGAGAAGCTGCTAGAGATCTGGTTTGCCCCGTCGCCAGAAGATCTTCCGCATGCGGCCAAGGCGGATGCTCAGCCCGGACGAACGGGTTTGCGCAAGGTTTCTCGGGAAATGTGGGAAGAGATGCTTGCTATTGTCAAGTGCAAGATTCTCAGCTATATTGAAGGAGATGAAATTGACGCATACCTGCTAAGGTGAGTTTCCTTTACCACACCGAGTCCTACCTGTTTGATTGTGGCCCTGAGCAATTTGCGCTCGTTTATTAACATCGTTTCTTCCGAATCCTCTATATATTGAAGCTTATGCTATGCCTAGTGAATCCTCGCTCTTCATTTCCCCACACCGCCTGATCCTCAAAACATGTGGGACAACCCTCAACCTTCTTGGTTTGCCACGAATTCTGGCGATTGCTCGGGGTCATGCTCAGCTACCGTCCATATATCGCCTCTTTTATTCTCGCAAGTCTTTCATGTTCCCGGATCGACAGCAAGGTCCCCACAAGGAATGGAAAGATGAAGTTCAGTTCCTTGATGCCATCTTTCCAAATGGATCAGCATACACTGTTGGCAAAGTCAATGGTGATCACTGGCTACTATATATGGCAGGGCCAGCAGGTGGGAGTGCCGCCCTTGATTCGCCACGCGACACTACCCTCGAATTATCGAACACAGGCGTAGATGCGGAGCCCGCCAAGGAAGTACCCCCTGCCCTTGCTCTCTCTCCCAAGCTGGATTACACCATCGAGATTCTCATGACGCACCTTGCACCGGAGGCCCGGGACCCGTTTTTTACCCCTGCCAATGTGGACGATGCTTCTGCTGCAACCCACGCCGCAACACTCTCATCGTCGATTGGTATCAGTGCGCTGTTCCCACCCCATGTCACAACGCTTGACGCATATTCGTTTACTCCATGTGGATATTCTTCCAACGCGCTCATCAAATGGGGCCCAGATCAGGGCACAATCAACTCCGAAGGTGGGGAGGGGTACTATACTATCCATGTCACTCCGGAAGAAGGTTGGTCGTATGCCTCATTTGAGTGTAACGTCCCGCTCGCCTCCGCCCATGCAGGAGACAAAACAACTTTGGTACCTGCTAGCGAGGTCCCTGATCTTCGCACGCTTGTGCGCAGGGTAGTTCGTATTTTTAAGCCAGGAACCATCACCCTTACGCTCTTTATCTCCTCTGCGGACAACGATGGCGAGGACGCGAACGGAGAAACGCCCGTCGAGGCCGCTCAGCGGGCGTTCCGCGCAGCACTTACGGTTCCGTTTGCGCTGGACGAAGCCGATGCTCCACTAGCAACTGATGGTGATGACAGCGCTACTCCAGCAAAAGAAACCGAGGACCACCATCCGCGCGTCTACAAGCGCACAGACAAAATCAATTACGAATTTGGTGGATACGACTTGGCGTTTGCAAGTTTTGAGCTTTGTCCTAGACTTTAGAGCCTTGTTCACGACAGTTGCTTCTTGCGTACAGCTGCAATAATATAATTATGACATGAAAGCATAGTGAGACATGAATGACAAAATTGTATAGGCTTAACAAGCAGTTGAAGTACTTGGCATACGATTACGTCCTTGCCCCTGGAGCAGGCGGCTGCACAGGCTGACCCCTGGAGCGAAGGTTACAAAGTGGACACAAGCGAACGTAAATCTCGGCGATTGGCCAGGTAATTGAGGCCTGTTCGGGGCCGAGTTAGCCGTAGTCATGACGTTTTGAATAAATTACAACTCACCATGCCAATACGCCGACACTCTTTTAGCATAGATGATGCTGAGTTATGGGCACGGTGGGCATACGAGAGCACATCAAATATCTGAGTTTGTACCGGAAGCCGATCAAACGGTCTTGCCCACTCCGCATTTAGCTCGTCGTAATCTTTGGCGCGAGCCTTGCCGCCCACAGGAATTGGTCCGGTGATAGCATCACTATTCACTGCGTACCTTTCGCGCAAGCGCCTTTCCTCCATCACTGAGAGATGGAAGTATGTCTCCTTTAGCAAAATGAGCTTGTTGGTACGCTCAGAGCCGTACTGTACGTGGTGCGCGACACACCACATATGTACGCGTGGGGTGAGGGTTTGCATCGAGTTCTCGTACAGCGCGCGCCCAAGCTCCGAGTAGCGCTCTGGTGGAAACGTCGCCGTCGCACGTAGCTCAGGAGAGAGATCTGCTACGAAGCGCGTCAGCGCATCATCAAATGCACCGCGTGCGGGCATTTCAATCGCATTCAAATCCGCAAGTCGTCGTAGGAGATAAGTTGGCAGCGGTGCAAAAGCTGGATGCAACCACGGGCGAATTTGCGGTGGGGTAAGCACGATTCCGGGATCCGTGCCTCCGACGTATGGTTCGGTAACAGTCGCTCGAGTCACGAGCGCGCCGGGAGCACCACCCGTAGGGGCAGGAGCCAGTGGGCGTGATTCTACAGCAACTCTGGGCGGACCAGCAGTGCTCTTCGCAGCGGAAGCGCTTGGCGCTTGGCTGATATTACGGGAGGTTGAAGGTGCAGGGGCAGGTGGGCCGCTTATGGAAGGATCCTCATCACCGTCGGAAGAATACGCCCCTCCTTCACTGCCGTAGCCATCCACAGATGGGCTGCCACTCTGATTTTGCTCCGCAGTACCTAAGACAGATGTACCTGGGTCTATTCTTCCGGTGTTGAGAGGCCGCATCGAGCGCTCTTTTTGTGGAAGCGGCTCCAAAGGCTTCGTACGCCGTTTGGGGGTGTAGTTGCAAACTGTACCCGGTTCCGATGCTTGGCAAAAGTTGCAGATGGGTAAGTTTCGATCACACTGGCTCATTGGTTTAGTTAAGAAGAATCAAAGCATGAGTAGCTTGAAAAAAACGTACCTTGAGGTTATGAGCACGACAGCGGTCACATCTTAACACAAATGAATAAGCAAGTGGAGAATGACATATGCCGACGTAATTATGCTTTACCTTGGAATCCCACGGTGTGCTGGTGTAGGAAGGGGAGTATACTTGCACTCCCTTCCAGCCCCAAAGGCGCAATGATTGCAAGTTGGCAAAACTCGGTCACACTGTGGGAACGTGTAAGCACGGAACTAGGCTGATGTCAGGTGGATCGCAACCGCGGCCCGCAATGTGTACCTTGAGGTTGTGTTCGCGGCAGTGGTCGCACCGTGGCTTTCCTCGCTGGCCCTTCCACTGCGATTGGCGCTCCATAAACATTCTCGGGTTTGGAATTCGAATGGTCAACTGAGAGTCGTCGTTTCCGGACGGCACCGAGTCCGTATCGGCTCCAGGAGAATTGGTCATGCCAGGCAGAAGATGGGGACAGATAAACAACAAAGGCGAAGCAGGGATGGTTCAAGAGCAGAAAGCTTTGCTACAGGAAATGGTTGTTGTGGAATAAGGTTGTGAGAGGGAGGAGTGCGTGTCTGTGGAACGTTGTTCACTGGTGGGTGTGTTGGAGAAAACGCGGGTTGAGCGTCCTCTGTTTGGCTGTGTACACGTGGCAACTTACCTGGTCGTTCAACTAAGCAAGTATCTTCAAAGTAGGACAGCAAATATACAGCAGTTGAGTGCACGAAGTGAGTGGAAAGACGCCAAGAAGAGATATGAAATGAGGGTGCGAGTGCTGGAACAAAGTGAGAAACGAACCAGGAAGCGCTTGTGAACCTAGGTGTGACATAACTTCTCAGTATTTGAATCACGCTTTGTCACATATATCAGAAACACCCGGTGCTTCGAACCAAGTTGACTCATTTAGAAGCGTCTAGTGCAAGACATGGGGTATGCTCATGCAATAATGTAGTGCTACAGTGTGACAGAAAACAAACATAAAAAAGAAAGTTATACTTAGCAAAGCGGTATCAGTGAACAACAAAAAAAGAGGTGATGTTCGTGTCCAATTATGAATATGCTCGACCAGACGTGACAAATGTGGGAAGGGCGTCAGTATAGTTTTTGTCTTCGTTCGAACTGGTCATGCAACCTTCCTCGTCCTCATCATTAGCATTTTGTGAAATACTACGGGTTGTCCATCCCTTCCTCTCTGCAACAACTTCTTCGCGAGTTCGTCGGCGCACACGAGAGAGTACCATGTCCAACTGGCTGAAGTTGGAGTCGTCGTTAGCAAATTTACGATGGCGACTGCCATTGATGTGCTGGTACAGATTGTCTTCAACGTGCTGATAGTACTATACAGTAAAAAGCTCCGTACCTTGTTGAAATCCTCGAATTTAGTTCGGCAGCTCTCACAGTACCCAGGTTTGCTCCCCTCATCTCGTTTTGGAAGTCGGAGAGTGTTTGTGCTCCGACTCTTCTTCAACATGCCGTTGCGCCGTTCAGGAATGCTCATCGGAGGACCCATGATTTCGGTCCCTCGGCTTCCCGCTTCGCCGGATGCGGGTGCGAACCGGCGGGTGGTGACAACCTGCTGCTGCATCTTATCGCGAAGGTTTGCAGGAAGCTGCATGTTGTGCAGCGCGTACCCCGCAGCTGAGGTGGTTCCAGCAGTCGAGGTGATCCCCACGCTGTTGCCAGACGCGGCAACATACGCATTTGAAGCGAGGTATCCAGACGGTCGTGCCGACTCGCCGAGAGGATCGTTCTCCAACTCTCCCTCAGGCGGAGGCGCAAACGCCGATTCCGGGCCACTCCCATTTCGATGAAGGTTGACCATGGATACCGTCCTGCGGAGGTCTCCTTGCTGGCGCGCACGCTGCTGGGCCAACGATCGTCTCCTTCGTTCCAGCTGCCGGAGCCTCTCCCTCTCTTCTTCACGTTCGATTTCACGTTTTGCCTGCGCACGCTCCTGCTTCTCCCAACGCTTACGCTCAAGTTCATCGAACTCTACGAATGGACCGCGGGCCTGCGGGTGGCAGTGCAGGACTGGCCATGCACCACGCTCGGCGCCGTCTCGACCCTTGCTCACACCGTACTCCATCGCAATGACGGTCGCGAGCTCTTGATGCATGTCTTCCACGAGGACAAAGTAGCTATTCTTGCTGAAGTAACGGAAATCATGTCGTTTTTGGGTCGGGTCACGCTCAGAGGTGGTCCCGTGCCGGCGCTCGGCAGCGAGGAGGGTAGTGAGGGTAGGCTGATTTGTGGAGACAATAGATGAAGGAGCATGATGCTGAGAAGCAGATCGCTCGGTAGGAGTGATACATCGTTCAAGCACACTCTCTAACTTCGAGACAGACCAAATCTTGATCCCAAACTCGAGAGCCTTCTTCATCACAATGTTGTGTCCGGCATGGGATCCGTCTTCAGGAGGTCTACATTACGAAAGCTTAACCTGCAATGGAGGATAGCATTTGAAAAAGTGGCGTACCTGCTTTTGATGCGAATTGGACTCTTCAGCAGCGCCGCTGCTCTGGATTGAGAGGAGCGTAGTTTGGTTACGTTTTCCTTATTCTCAGCATCCGTGGGAAGGGGTGCGTTGGTGATAAGATGCGTCACTTCCGCCGAGAAGAAGTCTTCCAAACGCTAAAAATGTGCATGCGTACATGAAATGAGCTGATGGTCGCTATAACCATGAGGGACACACGCACCGCACTCAAGCTCTCAATGTCGCTCCTAAGCATATCGGCCGAGGCCGTCGGCACGTCAGCATCGAAATAGAACACCCATGTCGGAAAAGCGCGTCGGTATTTGGCTCTGAACTCCTCCTTTTGCGCTTCCCGTTGCGCGCGCCGCTCATCCTTGTCTCCCCCTCGGTCATCATCTAGGGCCGAAGCAGCGGTCACAGCCAGGGCACTAGGCAGTGAAGCGGCCTTAGTTCGCTTTGACCTGCTATCGAATACCGGATCCGGCGAACGTGGCCGCTTTGTAACGCTGCCTACTCTGGAGGATTTTGTGGACTGTGTCGATGGGCTCTGAAAAGGGAGTGCCCGTGAGGTGAGCGGGTGACGGCTGCTGAGAGTAGCCATCTCGGGCGTCGTGCTGGCCGGTAACGGAGTTAGATATTCAACTCGGTGCTTGAAGCAGGTTGGCTACTCACAATCACTACAAAGAAGAAAAAAAAGTGAACAGACTGTGAATCAAGAAAGGGGAGTGGCAGTGGTGGTGGAAGTTGAGAGGGACAGGGAGACGCACGCGCCAACGCCGAGTGATGTGACCAAACAACGCGTGCTCCGAGATGCACTTCACACAGTCACACAAGGCAGTTTTATCTACCGAGCCTCAGCACATATGCATGGTAAAGTTATGAAGAAAATCCACTCTACACCAGAATTACAAGTTACGCTACACAAGGTTTCGGGGTGATAAAGTCTTTAATGTACAGGGGTTCATCTCATACTAATGCTTATGACGTAAACTAAACGAAACGGCCAAAAACTGGTAGCAAACGGACACTTCAATTTCCATATTGAACCAATTTTAATTAATTAATTAAGAGAATTCGTCACTACATCTTAACGCTTGTATTTTTGCTTTTTTGTGGCTGTCAGCACTGTGCATAAATTAAGCATGTTTGGCCAACGCGATGCTTAAACACGAACCCGAGGTAGAATAGTCTCACGTGATCGCGATTTGTGTTGGTGAAAGGCATCACATCCTGACAGTGAACCACGATGTTCACCCGCCCTAATAGGAAGGATTTTGAACCAGTTCTCCGCTCGTCCCCGCTTTTGCCTTTAGATCATGCCTTCACTGTTTCCAAGCTTCAGGATCGACCACAAAATCCTATAGTCGATGGTCTTCGACCCGCTTCGGATCCCGCCCAAACAGCCCCTAAGCTCGATCAGAATCCGAGTACGGACCCAACTCTGCTCCCATCGACTACATCAGCTACCACAAAGCCCACTTCTGGAGCATTTGATTGGAGCCTTCTACTCAATGCTAGTCCTATTCCTGAGGTCAGCAGGGGGTGCACAAATTGGGGCATTGCGCGTTTACCAGCACCTATAGAACTTGATAAAATCATGGGATCAGTTGCGTCCAGGCGCAACCAACGAGCCTCGTTCATCCCCATTTCTGTCTGAGCAGTCATCCGAAGTGGCTATGGCCGCCCGCTACTTGTGAGCATTTGGTCGAGTTGCTTATCTCCCATGTTACTCACATTGCACTTTCGAGTTTATTACCTTCTTTGGATAACCCAGAAATGCTTACTCGATATCTGTCGCCTCATGAACTAATTAGCAGTCTGCTCTCACTCGTCCTAGGCAACTCTTCTACCACTCATCACTGGGATGATGATGCAGAGATGTTTGTTCTAGCTGGCACCCCAAAGGGCCGGCAGGGTAGACTGGTCCTTCAAGGCAAGGATAGCTCAATGACTGACAGGTGTGTCCAAATATTTTCGAAACGAATGAGAGTCTCAAAGGATAAGATAGCCTGGTATCAAGGTTTATCAAGATTGGAACGGTTCTTCGTAGATTAGACAATCTACTTTTGACAGCGAATATGATGTGAGTTCATCGTTCATTGAGATACAGCCAATGTTTCCAACGTCAAATTTAAAGGTCTAGTCCCGACGGAGCGACCATGAATGCTTTTCTTCATGCGCTCTCTGATAGTGTTGCGTATCTACGAGACCGTATCGCAGAGTCGCACGCTGCACAGCCCCCATTGTTCGATAGATTGGACCTAACGGCATTTTGGTTGCGTTACGAGCCTTATGAAATGACGTTGGAAGTTCTTGGTGCACTGTGTCATCGAGTAGGTCGTAATATTTTATATCAATAGTTCAATGAGTTTATCACATTATTCAGGATCTTGATGTTGCTCCCTCAAAGTACGAAAGGCTTCCGACATCTCCAGTCAAGTTGGTTACGCACATATACGAGTACCTTGACAGACACATCGCCGCTGCATCTCCTAAACTCACGCAGGGATTGCTTGCATTTCTATTCGCTGCAACATCAAAGCCATACTTTGACGATATTTACGCATCTGTTGGGCTATCCTCATCTTCGTGGGGAAAGGTGCCACAAACAGGCGCCCTTGACGGAGATGATGAACGGTCGGCGCCCAATGTTAACGAGCTTCCCCGACATCGAACTCAGATAGCGCCTTTCATCCCTTCAGCGCTTGCTGAGGCACTCCCACGTGCACAGCGCTCCCTTTCCCTTCTGCGTGCTGCTGTCCCTGACCATCCACTTTTCTCTTCTTCGGATTTCACGCGTAGTATAAGCTGGAGCTGGACAGAAGAGGCTATCAAAACTGCCTGGCACGGTCAAATTGTGGTCACGCCGAAACCCCTAGCTTCTCTCATTGGGCCAAGTATACCACAGTCCATTGTTTATGCACCCGAACTCACATCATTCCAAACGTTTGATCTTCCACCCAACTCTCACCTTTCCCATCTTTCGGTTTCGTCTGTTCATGACTTTGTTTCCTACTTTCCGGAGCACCTTCCTCTACTCACTCCGACTCTTCCTGACGTTGTCTCTCTTGCCGTCGAGCCCCTCGTCGCTCACACCTCCCGCCTCTCCGGCGCGTTGGTCGACATCTTTCTTGAGAACGGATCGTACCTCCATTTCGCCACTCACTTACAAGTTTTGAAATCATACCTACTTTTGACGTCAGACTCGTTCAAAGCCCGACTACGTGAAGCCCTCTTTTCCGACGCGCCAGGGCCGCCAAGCGATAAAGACGCGGCGCTCCTTCTCCGAAGACGGTCCCGCACGCGCCACACAGATGCTGTGAACACCCCAGAAAAATCTACCTGGGTCATTGGGATAGCGAATGGACTAACGGCAGACAGCACTTGGCCGCCGGGAGGGTCGGACCTGAGCTTCTTCTTGCGCACAGTCATCGTGGACACGCTTCCTTTGTCGGCCGATGAGGCAAAGGTCACCAAACATCAGGAAGGTACGGCACAAATCTGGCGTGAAGCGGAGTCGAGGGTGGGCTTCGCTCTGCGAGAGTTACCTGTATACACTGGGAAGGAGAAGTGGCTGAGCCCTTTTAGTAAGCCTCGTGTTATTTATTTTTTTTAAAAAAAGCGGATTTATCTAACATGTGTGTTGTTAGCTATGGAGTAAGTTTATGCTCACAGGGAAGCTGTATGCCGTTCAGGTGTTGACTGATGCAATCAGGGCACTTGACTTCCTATATGTCGACTACAAGCCACCAAACCCACTAAGTGTTTTGATATCTGAGCCAATCATCTCTCGATATCAACGCATGTTCTCATTCATGTTACGGTTGATGAGAGGTAGCCATGCTTCTCCATTTTAGAAGAGGCAGCACTTACATATCTTGTTAAACAGTCGAGCAAGTACTCCAAGCCGTGTTTAGAATGTGTCGTAGCACCGAAGATGCGCTTTTCCCCACGCTGTCGAAACCAAAGAAGCTCCTACTTCACTTTCACTTTGTGGCACAGAACTTCATCACCTCACTTTCGTCCTACGTCTTTGATACCGCCATCCGGGGACACTTTGACTCCTTTATGGAGGACGTTTTAGCGGCGTCTCAGAATGAGTCTAGTACTAATTCGGATGGCCAAGCCTCTTTCAGGAAATCGCGGCAACGTTATGCAGATATCTTTGCGCTCGCTCAGAGCCACTCCGACGCCCTGAACAACGTGCTCAGCGCATGCCTTCTCCGCTCAGAACAAAAGGCTGTTGGCGATCTCTTGCTAGTTGTGC
This sequence comes from Waitea zeae, assembly GCA_037855215.1. Lineage (NCBI taxonomy): Eukaryota > Fungi > Basidiomycota > Agaricomycetes > Corticiales > Corticiaceae > Waitea > Waitea zeae. The sequence continues at coordinate 1,193 of JAZHGK010006659.1, read as the reverse complement.
TCGAGCACATCCTTAGCTTTGGTATCCTCTGTGGAGATCTGCATCAAGGTCGTATGCAGGAGTATCAGGCGGCAATCGCGTTGGAAGACGCGTGGGAGGTGTTTCGAGGAAAGTGCAAGGCATTGGTAAGCTGTTCTTTTTCTACCATAGGTAGTCAAGCTGCTAAAGGAAAGACTGTACTTGTGATAGATCGTCTCTCTGGCCGCACTGGTGGGTGATAGCGGGCCGGCCCTCCCCTACCACCCCGACCGCGATCATCGCCAGCCGATAGACGTCAAAGACTCCCTCAGGAGCCTCCTCATGCGGCTCGATATGAACGAATGGTGGCGCTCCACGCCCAAATCGCGGCCTAAGAGCGCGCCCAAAGGCGGGTCGTAAAACGGTCACTTCAACGATGTATCTCATTTCTTAGCATCTCCTCGTAATTGGCCCACTATTCGTTCTACTTCTTTCCAAGCGTCGTCCGCACCCTTCCCACCGGCACTCCAATGCTGCATTTCCTCAGGTGAGAGATTCGCCAGGACGTACGCCGCCGCGTCGACGTCGTTCTTGCCTATCCCCAAGCGGAAGCGAGGGAACGCGTCTGACCCCAGTGAAGAGATGATGCTCCGGATCCCGTTGTGGCCGTTGGCCGATCCGCCGGCTTTGAAGGATAGCATCTGAGGTTTGTGATACAGCGAGTCGTGCGCGACGATGAGGTGCGAGGGAGGCAAGTTGGCCTCCTTGAGCATACGCGCCAGTGGGGGGCCCGATACGTTCATGTAAGATTCTGAGAGAAAGGCGCCTGTGTCAATGTGACTGTATCAGACGAAGAAGCACCTATCACACACACTCACTCGACTTGTAAAGCGTAATCCGAGCTGGTTGGTTTCCGATTTCGCACATAGTCTCGGCCACAAAGCCGTGTCGGCCGTTTGTGAACGAAGTATGCAGGCGTGCCGCGAGCGCGTCGACCAGTACATTTCCGACGCTGAGTGCATGGTTAGCTACCAAAGGTTAGCAAAGCTGAGGCTTGATATACCTGTGGCGTGTGAGTAAATAAGGTGAAGGGTTTCCGATGCCGGCAACTAGAATGTGGATCGGATTCATCCCAAGTGACACAGCGCTGACGTATTAGATGGCTATGGATACTCTAAGAGGGGGTATCGTTCGAGGTTGGGTATGAAAGCCAACTGCTCGCAAAAAAAAAAAAA
>JAZHGK010006658.1:0-12094 GCA_037855215.1 Waitea zeae | reverse complement strand
AAAGTATCAAGTTTTCATCGAGCAGAAGCTGAAGCCAGTGCCGGGCGCTCGGTTTGGCGAGCAAGGAATACCCAACGGATGCCTGCCCCACACCCGCGAGCAGCTCATCGCACAACTGCGTGCGTGGGCGAACGACGACTCCAAGGACTGCCCCCACATCTTCGGCTTGACTGGTCTGGCGGGCACCGGCAAAACGACGCTGGCGGTGTCCTTTTGCGAAGAGTTCTACGAGACGCTCCCGGTCGTCACCTTCTTCATCTCCCGCGCCTCCGCCGAACGCCGGATCCCGGCGAGGATCGTTCACACCATCGCCTACCAGCTCGGCACGCGCCAAGTCGCAGCGCGAACGGCCATCAGCGACGCCCTCCTCGACGGCCGGGACGTCACGTCCCAAAGCCTCGCAGAGCAGGTCAAGAGCCTCTTCACGGCTCCGCTCAAGGCGTGGGAGGCCTCGCCACTGCCCATACTGGTCGTCATCGACGCTCTGGACGAATGCAACAAGATCGATGGGCGGGAGGGAGGGGACCTGGTCCCGTTGATCGCCGCCGCGATTCGCCAGCTTCCAGGTCGGGTCAAGCTGCTCATCACCAGCCGCGAAGAGCCGGAGATATGGAAGATGTTCAAAGACCTGCGACTGAACACGGTGGAGAACTCGATTCGTCTCCAGAACATCGAGCATACAGTGGTCGAGAGCGACATAAAAACATACTACGCCCACCACTTTCGCCTCATCTCACAGAAGGCCGGATTCGGCAGCGACACCTCGTGGCCATCCATGGCCAGCTTTGACAAACTAGTCAAACTCACCGGAAAACTGTTCGTATTCGCCGCGCTGGTCATTCGCCTACTGAGCAACACGCGGGTCAACCCGAAGACGCGCCTGGAAGAGATTTTGCAGGCGCCGACTTCGTCAACCGCTGTCGCGGTCTTCAAGCCGTTGGACAAACTATACCTGGACGTACTTGAAAAAGCCGTGGATACCGGAGACGAAGCTGTAGATGTGGATACAGAAAAACGCATTCGGGTCCTCATCGGTGCCTTGGTTTTGTTGTAAACACCTCTAAACACTCGCACGATCGCAGCGCTGCTCGACGAGGACATTCTTTTGACCAAGACAGACATCGAGCATTTATCCGCAGTCCTCATCATTTCAGACGACCCGGAGGAGCCCGTAACAACATTCCACCCTTCGTTTCCCGACTACGTACAGTTTCGGTGCGAGGATGAGCGATTTTTGATGGTTCCTAGAGACTGCCACGCGCACCTTCTACGCTGCTGTCTGGCTGTCATGGACCGGCACCTCACACGTGATATATGTGACATTGGGGACCCATGCGTAAAGAATAACGATATCAATGACCTAGATGCGAAACGCGACCGGCTTCTGCCACCAGAGCTTCGATATGCGTGCGAATACTGGCTAAACCATCTCATCAGCGCCGGCGAGCTTGAGGTTTCTTTGATCGGCAATTTAAACTGGTTTTGCGAGCGGCACTTGCTGCATTGGATAGAGGTCCTTAGCCTCCTTGAGAAACTTTCCGTCGCTCATGTTGGTCTTCCTGATGCAATTGATCGATGCCGAGTAGGTGTTTTATGCTTGGATCTATACCATCAGACATTACTCATGCGTGAATGCAGCGACAACAGAAGACAGAAGCAATTTTAGCGACATCACTCCTAGCAGACGCTGAGCGCGTTGTGAAGACATACGACTCGGCTCTGAGGACATATGCACTGCAGGCGTACTGCAGTGTTCTGATGTTTATGCCGGAATGCAAACTATATGAGCATGCAAGAAAGAAAATCAAAAGCGCGGTAGAGGTCAAGTCGGAAAGGCTGAAGAATTGGCCGTCGGTCGTGCAAACTCTAGATGGACATGGAGAACTCGTGTACTCCGTCGCGTGTTCTTCTGACGGAAGACGCATCGCATCTGGATCGTCGGACAAGACCGTGCGGCTGTGGGACGCAGTCACTGGCGCCGTCGTTGCCGAACTCAACGGCCACACCGACAAAGTGGCGTCCGTCGCATTCTCGCCTGATGGGACGCATATCGCATCGGGTTCGTTTGACAAGACTGTGTTGGTGTGGGATGCGATCACCGGTACCGCCTCCGCCAAGCTCGAAGGCCACAACAAAACTGTGATGTCCGTCACATTTTCGTCTGATGGGACGCGCATTGTGTCTGGTTCGGATGACAAGACTGTGCGAGTGTGGGATGCGACCACCGGTGCCGCCCTTGCCGAGCTCAAAGGCCATAACCATTATGTCATATCCGTCACGTTCTCCCCTGACGGAACCCTCATCGCATCTGGCTCCCACGACAAGACTGTGCGGGTGTGGAACGCAATCACCGGCACCACCCTTGCTACAATAGACCACCGCGGCAGTTATGTGAACTCCGTTGCATTCTCACCTGACGGGGCTCGCATCGTATCTGGCTCAACGGACAAGATTGTGCTGGTATGGGATGCGATCACCCGCGCCGCCCTTGCGGAGTTCAAAGGCCACACTAAATCTGTAATGTCCATTGCGTTTTCACCTGACGGGACACGTATCGCATCTGGCTCGTGGGACAAAACTGTGCGAATTTGGGATGCAACCACCTACACCGGACTTACCCAGCTCGATGGCCATACCGAAGCTGTGAGGACTGTCGCATTCTCACCTAACGGGACGCGCATCGTATCCGGCTCTAATGATAAGACTGTGCGGTTATGGGATGCGATTGCAGGTGCCCATACCCCAAGCTCAACGGTTATGCTGAAAACGTGAGGACAGTTGCATTCTCACCGGACGGGGCGCGGATCGCATCTGGTTCGGACGATAACACTGTGTGGGTGTGGGATGCGGTCACCGGTGCTGCCGTTGCCAAGCTCACCGATCACACCGAACATGTAATGTCCGTTGCATTCTCACCTGACGGGATGCGTATTGCATCTGGATCGTATGATAAGACCGTGTGGGTGTGGGATGCAGCCACCGGCGAGGTCCTCGCTCAGCTCTATGGGCATATAACATCGGTGGATTCTGTCCTGTTTTCCCAGTGTGGAACCCAGATTATATCAGAGGACACCACCCGTAGGCGATGCACCTGGCATGCAGGCAAAGACTTTCCCGCTAATAATCTCGTTCCCAACCTCGTATTGCACGAAGCCCCTCCTAGTCCCCCAACTTCTGAAGTCAGTTTCGACAGCATAACCGGATGGCTAAACACAGTGAAGAAATCAGATCGCAGTGCGAAACGTTTATGTTGGGTTCCACCCGAACGACGGGGGAACTTTTGGACTTTTGGTGGTGTTGGTGTTTTATTCACCAAAACAGGGAGTATAACTATCCTATCATGCCCTCAATTGTAGCGTCTCGCTGTTACTTCGTCGTTTCTGTGACTTTTCTTCTTATAACAATTGTTACTTTAGTCTAATATACAATGGCGCAAATATTACTTCTCTTGTTGTGTCCCCTTTTTTGTGCCGCAAGGGACAGCAACATCAATGATTGCTTCACTTACACAGTATTATAAGCCTTCCGCTTAAGAAAGCAGTTGATGAGCTATTCATTTGAGCCTCACGAATAAGGGGAGATAGATGATTGGTACTTATTCTATAACGTATCCTGACACGTTCACTGCAGGGATATACTTGGACAACCATCGTTTATTGACACAGTATCATGGCTAGATGATATGATACAATGACCTTTGTAACAAATCTAGATATTCAAATAAGATCCATCAAGCAGTATGCAGAAGCAAATGAGCGAGGGGGGAATAAAAACAGAATCTAGCCTGTGGAAATTGAGTTGACTAATGAACATGATTTGCTGATTAGCTAAAAAAAAAAAAAAAAAAAAAACGGATATCGTCCAGAACGGAACTGCCGGCGACCACACCAGGTGATGCTTTCCTGACAAGTGGCTTCACACCCGCTTCATGACGGCGGAACACTGTCTTCGCTTTGAGCTCGCCCAGCATGCGCGTCGTTCCCTTGGCCGAACCTACGCCGCCAACCACCTCACACGTAGAGCTTTAGCCGGGGGAACGTGCCGGCCTTCCTCAACCGCTTCGCTTCATCTCGCCCCACAGGCTCACGAGCGTCATGAGCTCCGCGCGGGGCCGAACTCGGCTGGTGGTGCTGTTTCGTCTAACACAGGCGCGGACGCGAGCAGCGCCGAAAGCGGCAGCGGAGACTTGGCCAAACTATGGTGGAGGAAGGACCCTTCGATCTGACCGCCACGCGAGCGAGCGTAAGAAGGGCCTAGAGAACGTACCAGAGCTCAACAGCGAATACGCAAAGGTGGTTTTCTCACACCATCGTAGAATCCATCTGCCCTCAACTCCTCCAACAGAGGCGACGGTGACGCGAATAAGGAAGAGGAAGCCGACGGTGCGCTCTCCATGTACTGGCAATTAAACAAGAATGCCAGGGCGAGCGAGCTGAGCGTCATCCTAGCGCTGTGCGTGGCCAGCTTCCACCCTCTCAGACAGATGTGAATAAGGAGTCACCTAGATGAGCATTGCGTTTGTCGCATCCATGGTCAGAGTTTGGCAGCAAGATGCCACCCATCCCTCTCAACCGGGGAGACAGCGTCCACGCGCACGTTGGCTCCTCCGCGCGGTCCTCGTGGTCTTCCTCCTCCACTTTCGTCTACATCTGCTTCTCCCTCTTGACCCCCTTCGTTCCCAACAACGACGAGTGAGCAGCTCTGCGCATCTCTTGCGGCGAGGGTGGGAGTTCCCTCATGATGACTCGGGCGTGGCCAACCCGAGGCTCTCAAGCGATGGGCTCCTTGATCCCGTCTTCGGGCCCCATCTTAGCGAGAGGACGTGGCGAAGAACAAACAGGAGGATAATTGAACGCGCCGACGGTGGGTGCACAAAAATCTGCCAATGGAGGTGTATGGCGAGAAGATCAGGCTCCTGGTCCGGCCATGTACGGATAGGTGGTCGTACGAGGACAACTCGGAGGGCATGATCAACCATAGTATCTGCCGCGAAGACGAGGCCGCGGAGGCAGAGGAGGTCTCTTCTGGGCGCAGTTTGGAATGGTGGGTCGGCACAGGCGGAAATTCCCTCTTTGCTTAGCTTTGCGAGCAGAGTTGAAGGTAAGGGAAGAGATACTGGCTTGTACCATGTAAGGTAGTGGAGGGGAGGCGCGAGGTAGTCGCCGCTGCGAGCGCGAACGAGCGAGGCCACGGCTTCCTCTTCAGAGATCGACAGTGACGGTTCGGGGCCACGAAGGCGACTCGGATGTGTGGGAATCTGCGGGACGTGGAGGAGGCGCTCGCGTCTGATATTTTCTCCTTTCCCGCCGCATCCCCACCGTGACGGCCTTCCTCCTCCGTGCAAATCGTCTGCGCTGACCTCCGGTCAGATCTGACGTCTCCGCGTCATCGTCATCGTCCAATGTCAAGCGTGCCGATAGGGCGAGATAGGTGGCGGCAGAGAGAGGAAGGCGGAGAAAAGACACGAGGGCGCCATCAGGGAGCGGAGGTGGAGGCAGAGGAGGGCATGTTGAAGAGCTCGGGAAGCGCCAACAGCCTCCGCCGCGCCGTGCTCGTCGACTCGGGCGAAGATGGTTCAAGTCGAGTATTTAGGCACGTATGGCGGGGTGTTGTTCGTCATTTTCATTTCTCGTTTTGTTTCTATATATATGTGTGTGGGAAGAGATAAGCGGACGGGAGTGAGAGCTAGCGTAGTCATCTACCCACGCTTGGAGAGAGACGAAGAAGAGGATAGCTACCGCTGGTTGCAGAGTCGCTGGGACTACGCGATGATGTGTGTGGGAAGCCCTTGCGTGCTTGTATTTTATAGCCATTCGCGTTTGGCGTCGAACAACGCATCTTCCTATTTGCTGTTTGTATCGAAGCACGTTGTTTGTGCAATGTTGTGTGGTGGTGGTAGGGGTGGATTGAGCTGGCCAACGACGAGGACGGAGTGGATTGTGCGTGCTTTGTATGCCTGTAGACGATGGAGAAAACGCAAGTATGTTGTCAGAGGTTGATGAAGCTGAAGACTTGCCATATGGATATATGTATGTGTGCGAGAGCGACGAGTGCTGCCGATTTGTGTGGATGATGAGGATGTTGTTGTTGAGAGGATTGAAAAATAGCAAGTACGGTGTCGATGAAGAGACCAATGTGGGATCTGAGGGAGAGAGGCGCGCGCGCAACCCCAGGGGCTGAGGGGTCGGGCGGCACGTGGAAACTGGCTTGACTCGTCGATCCGCCGGCGGGGGTGGGCAAACGTGACAGTCATGACATGTGACAAATGAAATGCTGGCCGGGGAAGTCTGTTCCCTCGGACCGTCTTCCGCAAGACCTCCTGGTCATCGTCTGACCATTGCCCAACACTCGAGTCTTAGTGCCTGATCCACGACGCATGCTGGCCAACTCCGATCTGCAATGAAAAGGCCGTGGATTCGAACCAAAAACTATCAGTGCTCGCCATACTTTGGTTGATACGCGCTACTTGCGCCCTTCATTTAACGGAGTTCACTATCGTCGAAATAGAGTTTGAGCGCACAAGCGTCATGTTGCGTTGACATGAGGCCTGGGGCTTGCACGATGCAACGGTATAGAAGTGTCATTCGTGTGCAGTATAAGTACGCTTGTATGAGAAGACGCCTCAAAACTCAAACTACACTCACCAGCATACTGACAGTCGAAAACCTTCACACCTCCTCCCACGCAGCTTTCCACCCCCTCCGTAGCCACGCGTTTCCGGCCAGGCCTCAACGTTTCAGTGACGTTCTGGCATTTGCCCACTTCACCCGTCCCCGTCTCTGGTCTCATTATTCCCCCCCTCACTGCTCGTCTTAGTATCATCGCAATGGACATCCCCCAAACAATCAGCATACTTGAAAATTTGGCTCCGTTGATCGAGGTCATCCCCGTAGTCGGCTCCGGGCTCGCAGTGGCACTTGACCTTGCCAAGCGAGTCTGTCAGTCTGCCGAGGTGTGTCTCGCTGTGTGATCCTTGATGGGTTCGAAGCGATCGCCAATGACAAATGCTTTCTTTTTTTTCAAAAAATCGAACTAAAAAAAACAACAACAAAATCCAGGACGCCAAAGTACACCGCGAAACGTACAGACAACTGGCTCAAGAGATCTCAACATACGTTGCCGCCATCTCCCGGGCTGCTCAATCCCATCCAGGTTTCTCGTTTGTTGCATCGGGCCCAGAGGAACGCTCCGACTCCCAAGAGGAGTCCTGGACCAGGAACGTAGAGAGGCTTACCAGGTCGGTCCGGCATAGTGTCATTCTCAAGTTGGGGGGCGAAAGGTTGCTGATTCGACGAACGCCGCCAGCGTTTTTTGTCAAGTGGCAGAGGTCATCGAGAAGAGGAAAGCCAAAGACGAGAAGCGCCGAGACCGGTTTATGGGCAGCCTACGACGTCTTCAGTACGATGTCCTGCACAAGGGCGACGATAAGGACCAAGTGGAGCGCCTCCGAAAAAGGATAGAAGAGGCCGTTCGGTCATTTCACGTGAGCCCTCTTTCTACTTCCCTTGTTCAGTCAAAGGACGGCCTAACCTTTTCATTTATAGATCGAGGGCATAATCCGGGAATCGGGAACGCTCGAGAGGATCCAGAAGGAGATCAAAGAGGCAGCTGCTCTACAGTTACAACGGACTGACGCCATCGCTCGTGAGATAGAAGACTTGAAAGCTATGGCCTCCCTTCAGGCGGAGGATATTCAGCAAGCTCGGCACCTACGACAACTCAGTGAGCTAAGTTTGTTTACTTCCTGGCCTATTTTAATCATATACGTTTCAAGCCTTCATCGAGGAAAAGTTGAAGCCAGTATCAGGCGCTCGATTTGGAGAGGAAGGTATCCCTAACGGGTGTCTACCTCGCACCCGCGAGCAGCTCCAGGCCCTGCTAGGCACATGGGCAAAAGACAACTCCGACTTCTGCCCTCCCATTTTCGGCTTGACCGGCCTGGCGGGCACCGGAAAAACAACAGTGGCGGTATCCTTTTGTGAAGAGTTTCAAAAGACACTTCCCGTCATTACCTTCTTCATCTCTCGAGCTTCTTCCAAACGTCGCGTTCCTATAAAAATCGTCCACACTATTGCCTACCAGCTTGGCAGGCGGCAAGCCACAGCCAGAACGGTCATCAGCGATGCACTCCTCGATGACCGAGATATCACAGCCCAAAGCCTGGCAGAACAGGTCGAAGCGCTGTTCATAGCACCACTCAAGGCTTGGGAAGACTCACAACTACCGGTTCTAGTCGTGATCGACGCCCTTGATGAATGCAACAAGATCGATGGCCGTGAGGGTGGAGACCTGTTCCCGTTGATTGCTGCCGCAATTCATCAGCTTCCAGGGCGTGTGAAGCTCCTCATCACTAGCCGTGAAGAGCCTGAGATCTGGAACATGTTCCAAAACATCGGTTTGAACACCCTGGAGAATTCCATTCGTCTTCAAAAGATCGAGGATACAGTCGTCGAGGGCGACATAAGAACCTACTACATCCACCACTTTCTCCTCATCTCACAGAAGGCTGGATTTGGAAACGACGCTTCGTGGCCGTCCAAAGCCAGATTCGATCTACTGATTCAACTGACGGGAAAACTGTTTGTGTTCGCTGCACTGGTTGTTCGTCTGCTGAGCAACCCGCGGGTTAATCCAAAGACACGTCTAGAAGAGATTTTACAAGCGCCGAGTTCGCCAACGGACATCTCGATCTTCAAACCACTGGACGATCTTTACCTAGATGTGCTTGAAAAAGCTGTGGATACCGGAGATGAAGCTGTAGATGTGAACACGCAGGAGCGCATTAAAATTCTCATCGGTGCCTTGGTTCTGTTTCAGAGACCTCTAAACGCTCGCACAATTTCAGCAGTACTCGACAAGGATAGTTTCCTTATCAAGAAAGACATTGAACATTTGTCCTCAGTCCTCGTTATTCCAGATAACCCAGAGGAGCCTATAACAACCTTCCATCCTTCGTTTTGGGACTACGTACAATTGCGGTGCAAGGACGAGCGATTTTTAGTTGTTCCTGGAGCCTGTCACGCGCATCTTTTACGCTGCTGCATAGCTCTCATGAATCGGCACCTCAAACGCGACATATACGAGATTGGGGATCCTTCGGTAATGAATCGTGATATTGAGGGTCTAGAAGAGAAGCGGAAGCGATTTTTGCCGCCCGAACTTCGCTATGCGTGCGAACACTGGCTAAATCACCTTGTTAACGCCAGCGAGCTCGACATACACTTGGCCTTAGATCTAAACCAATTTTGCGAGCGGCATCTACTACATTGGATAGAGGCTCTAAGCTTACTCAAGAAGATCTCCGTTGCTCATGTTGGTCTTCCTAAGGCAATCAGTAAATGCCAAGTGGGTGGCTCATGCTTCAGTCTCTACTTATCAAACATTACTAATGAATAAATGCAGCGGGAACAAAACGAAGAAGCTACTATAGCAGCATCATTACTAGGAGATGCTGAGCGTGTCGTGAAAGCATACGACTCGGCCCTGAGACATTGTGCACTGCAGACATACTGCAGCACCCTGGCATTTATGCCTGGATGTAAACTATACAAGTGTGCGAGACAGGAGATGATGAGCGTGGTTGAGGTTAAGTCGGAAAGGCTCAGGAACTGGCCTTCAGTGAGGCAAACTCTAGAAGGGCATAACGGAGGCGTGACATCTATTGCGTACTCTTCTGACGGAGCACGGCTTGGATCTGGCTCGTACGACCAGACTGTGCAGGTGTGGGATGCTATCACTGGTGCCACCACTGTCAAGCTCAAAGGCCACACCCATTATGTAACGTCCGTCGCATTCTCACCTGACAGAACGCGCATTGTATCCGGCTCGTTCGATAACACTCTGCGGGTGTGGAATGCGTTCACTGGCGCCGCCATTGCCGGATTCAACGGCCACGCCGAAGCTGTGACGTCCGTTTCATTCTCACCTAATGGAATGCACATTGCATCTGGCTCAAGAGATAAGACTGTGCGACTATGGAATGCATTCACTGGCGCTGTCATTTTCATTTTGAACGGCCACACGGATTACGTGACGTCCGTCGCATTCTCACCTGACGGGACGCATATCGTATCTGGCTCAGAGGACAAGACTGTGCGGCTGTGGGGTGCAATCACTGGCACCAACGTTGCCGAACTCCACGGTCATACCGGTTATGTGACGTCCGTTGCATTTTCACCTGACGGGACGCGCATTACATCAGGCTCAGAGGATAAGACAGTACGAGTTTGGGATGCAAACACCGGCATTGCCATCGCTGAGTTCATTGGCCATACCAGATCTGTAACATCTGTTTCGTTCTCACCTGACGGGATGCGTATCGCATCTGGCTCGGACGATGAGACTGTGCGTGTTTGGGGTGTCATCACTGGCGCCCCTATTGTCAAGTTCAACGGCCACACCAGATCCGTGACATCCATTGCATTTTCATCTGACGGGATGCACATTGCATCTGGCTCGAAGGACGAGACTGTGCGGGTGTGGGACGCAATCAATGGTGCCACTACTACACGGCTCAATGGCCATACAGACTCGGTTAGCTCTGTTGCGTTCTCACTTGATGGGTCTCGCATTGCGACCGGCTCGTACGACAAGACTGTCTGGGTATGGGATGTAATCACTGGCGCCACCATTGTCAGACTCAACGACCACACAAGTTATGTGACGTCTGTTGCATTCTCACCTGATGGAACGCACATCGCATCTGGCTTGTATGACGGTACTGTTTGGGTGTGGGTCGTAACCACTGGAGATGCCATTGCCAAGCTTAATGGCCACACAGATTGTGTAGGGTCTGTTGCATTCTCACCTGATGGGACGTGGATCGCATCTGGCTCGAGGGACAAGACTGTGCGGGTGTGGAATGCGATCACTGGCGCCGCCATTGGACAGCTCAACGGCCATACCGACTTGGTTAGCTTTGTTGCATTCTCACCTGATGGGACACGTATTACGTCCGGCTCGTACGACAAGACTGTGCGGGTGTGGGACGCAATCACTAGCACCGTCCTTGCTGTACTCAATGGCCATAAGGGATGGGTTACATCTGCTCTATTTTCTGAGGATGGAACACGAATTATATCGCAGGACAGTGACAACCACCGGCATACTTGGCATGCAGGCAAAGACTTCTCCGTTAACAACCTCCATCCCAACTTCACACCACATAAACTATCCACCAGTCCCTCAACTTCCGAAATAAGTTTCAACGAGTCATCTGGATGGCTAGAGTCGGTCAATACATCAGACCGCAGCGTGAAGCACTTATGTTGGGTCCCATCTGAGCGGCGGGGAAGGTTTTGGTCTTTCCGTGAACTTGGCGTCTTTTGTACAGATACAGGGGGTGTCACTATCTTGTTTTTTTCTCAGCTGTAGAGTTTCACTATTTTGTTTCTGTTTTAGGTTCTGTAATATATTTTTTCTTACATGTCCTGTTTCAGTCTCATGTGGAATGAAGTAGATGTTTTCTGCTTTGAATTCTAATGAACGTAAGTAAGGCAATGGCCATTATGAGAAATCTAGTCATCAAAATAAGCTACATAAGCCTATATGCAGAAGCAAACAAGCAAAAGGGAACAAAGACAAGAACTGGGCTGTGGAAACTTGAGGCGGGGACTGCACTATTGAGCCCAACAATGGCATTGCTCTGCGTACAAGTGGCGGTGGCGACGGCGGTGGTGGTTGCGCAGTCAGCAGCAAAGGAAGGCGACGGCGGCCAGTAGTCTTCAAAGGCGAAAAAGGCTCAGTGGCCCATATCTTGCGGACGAAGCGAGAGGAGAGGGCGTGCCAAAGCTCTCGGCGCACCCTCAGTGAAGAGGGGACAGCGAGGCCGTCCCCGAGACAGGCTGGTAGGTCGACGGCCTCCCTCTGCGCAGGCGACGCGGGCCTGCTATCGTTCCAGTCGCCGCACGAAGCCAACTTCTACCTCCCAAACGGCGGAACCGGAGGTGGCAGAGTGCATTTCAGATGTGCGCTGCGCTCGTCCCGTCGTTGTCCAGCGTTGGCAGTGAGGATGCCCCCCGTTCCTTTCAGCTGGAGAGGCGGCGTTCGCGCCCACGTCGGCTCTGTCGCACGGTTCTCCTCCTCTTCCTCTTCC
>JAZHGK010006646.1:0-27117 GCA_037855215.1 Waitea zeae | reverse complement strand
TTTTTTTTTTGTCTACGCTGGTCAACGTCAACGTCAATCAATCCTGACTGGCCAACGCTGCTTGGTAGCGAGTACACGTGTTCTGACGTGCCAGATTAGATGCCGAGCCTATGAGCGTGTATATAGGCAAGTACTTACATTTTTGCTTACACTCAACACGTGAGTCCAGGTACTGTGTCGTCCTGCTGCCACTTCGACATCCAGGGCCAGTGACGTCGCCGCAATCTGCCTTTAAATCTCAAACCCCAAACTTAGCGCTTCAGCCAGCTTCTCGACAGTCTAATGTCCCTCTGATAAACATGGCTCCAAAATGCAACGGCTTTGCTTTTTTTTTTCTAGAGAAAAGACTGTCTATGGCCTCAACTCGATTAGTAAACAAGCAGCGAGTCATTTGCTATGCCTGCATGACACAGAATGAAGGCCTGAAAATGTATGCGTTAAAATGAGGCTGATATCCGAATAAGCGTTTGGGCCTAACACCTGGCTACTGCCAAATGCTACTCGCTGACAGGGAATCCATTCATAATTTGCGCTGTCATTCACAATCACTCACGCATTTTTTGTCCTACCTGATTGGCGTGACTCTGGGAACACGCCATGGCTTCGTTTCTTGCTATGGGTCCTCTTCTCAGCCCTTCATCCTCTCACCTGTCTCTCGCACAGGCGCCGCTCATTCGTATACCGCTGAGTCGTTCGTGCGCAGTCGCCTAGACACTCTTACTTCTTCATCCGCTTCACCCACCTATCTGGGCCGGCACACGACACTCGAAGGATTCCTCGGTCCTCTCCCTGTACGCTTCAGGCGCGGTTGACCGCAGCGTCAATTCGCCGCCTCTCCCGTAGGCACGGCCTGAGTGATCGCGGGCGTGCACAACGTAGAAAGCCTCAAGTTGAGGTTCTCGTCCATGACAGAGGTGGGTTTTGGTTGATAAGAAGCTTTGGCGTGCCCTACATATATGCTCATCCCTTCATCGTATCTGTCGCGTAGTCTTGAATTTTCTATTCACGCATCATCAAGTGGCAATATTACTACTAGCACAACACAGTTGGTGACTGATACTGGGGACTACCTTCTTGAGGGCTCTTACTAGAGAGCGACATTCATCCCGTAAACAATGGATAAGGCAGCTATTTTGTCGTTTTTTGGCATATGTGCCCAAAGTTTGCTGTATGGTACGCCACGCATACTCTCGGCGACCTTCAACAGAGGTACTAATTCAAACGTCTGGGAATAATAATAGGAGCGTACCTCATATTGACTATTATTTCGACGTACTCAATGTATCACACCCGAGGCAGAAACATCAGACCGAATAGGGTCGTGATGAGCATTTCTGCCAGCCTATTTATAGCTATAACACTGGTGCGCATTAATCTGCTTCGCAGTGTGTTTGAATCCATGCTCAAAGCCAAAAGTACTATGGTCTCAGTATAGCGACTCTACTCATTCAATTTAGTACGCATGAAACCGGACCTTCTTCCAAGAAGTCTCAACAAATCAACACTATCACTCTGATACTCGTCGGTCTTTTGTTTTTTGTGAATTTTTCCATGGATTGTCTATTGGTAGGTTCAGTTCACTTGTTCTATCTCTTTTTTTTTGCTTTTGCATACGTCTAACACTACTTTCTTTACAAGACATATCGACTGTATACCATATGCTACCAAAACTCACGAATTGTTATACTGCCCATCTTGATGATCTTGATACACTTTGGCAGTAGTGTGGTCCTCATTGCCCTGTGTGCCCAAGCAGAAAGCTGGGGACAGGTTATCAACATCCACTCAAAACTGGGAACCTGGTGTGCCATTACCGTGAGTCTTGAATTAGACCAAGTCAATGAAAAACAGTCTAATCTGTTATCAGTTTTCCATTTCCGTGTTTGTATGTCTGTACTGTACTTCCTTCATCATATGTCGCATCGTGCAAGATGGACGCGCCTTTCGGCACTTTGGAACAAAGAACCTACTCGGTGTACGCCCATTTTCTGAAGGCCTCTGTCTTGTTCTGACATCCAGTCTCTAGCCTGTCCTTTACATCATTGTCGAGAGTGCATTTGCATACTGCATCGCCGTTCTTACTCTGCTTGCATCCTATGTTTCAAACAACTTAGGCGCGTTTTTCATCTTTGCGTGTATCAACCCTCCGTTTATTGTGCGTCTCGCCCTCAGCGCTATTTGATATGGATGCCGGTCTGATACCTTTTATCTTTGTCAGGGAATAAACTACTCCTTGGTCTTGACATACGTTTGTACCCTCTCTCGCAAACTCTCGTCGCTTAGAGAAGGAACACTAGACTGACTCGTCCACCAGGTTGGCTTGGGCCTCACCGAGATCTCGCCATCCTACCCAACACCGTCCTCCTTCATGCCTGTCTTCAACTTGCAAGCATCTACAGGTCTCGGTCAAAGTGACCTCTCTGCCATGATTCCAGCCACTAAGCGGGGAACGGACGCCGACCGATTGTGCGAGGAGGTTAGTGTGAAAGCGAGATGGGAAATAAGTTGAGAGCTCGGTTGTTACACTCGACAACCATACGACATTAGCTCATTTGGTTTCTGTACATAGTAACTTACGTTCTCACCTTGCCGTTCCAATTGCTGCCCATAGAAGCTCGCTCATACCCGTCATATTATATTATTTTCTAGAAATGATTTGCTGCATGCCAATTCCAAGTCTGCAGATACTGACTGGTACTTCCTAATTGAGGGGCATTTTGACTGCGAGATTTAAACCTTAACATAACGCCAGTAATTTACGTCGAGTCTACAGGCTATAGCACTTTATCATGCTATATGTGCTTTCTTTGGACGCCTTATCTGTTGCAGTGGCACTGCCACAAGCAACGCTATCGTGCGATCTACTCCGACCCTGTGTCGTTGAGCTGCCTCAAGTTCACTATGAAACATACACACCACTTGATCCGGACTCGAATCCTCTCGTACGAGTATTTGATTTTCACACCAAGCCTATTCAGCAAATACGATGAGTTGATCTTTGTGAACTACCGTTTCAAAACAAGTTTACGGGATGCCCCTTACTCGAACTATGATGGGACTCGGTCTCGGATGTGTGTGGCGCCGGGGAAGAGGCTCAGGCTCAGATGCTTGTGATTAAGGTCAGAAGAGAAACAGATGGCCTCGTGGCTCTCGTCCTTACGACCTCCATCTACGTACCTATGCGACGAAGGGCTACGAACTGTCCTCACATGTCTTAGTTCCTTGAAGATCTCGACTCTTGGGGGGGAAGAGCCTCGTCGACAAGGGTTTTACCAAAGCGTACATACACATGCATTTTCATCCCTATCCGATCCGCTTCCGGCCATTTGTCCCTCCAGTCTACGAACACGCTGGGTAGAGCTGTCTCTGCACCCGCCGCAGCGCGATGATTGAGTTCTCTGGCACGATGTACTTGTGCAACCTGGCCCATGCCCTGTCATCCTGTGGCCGTCGAGTCAACGCTGCTCTTCTTCGTCTTCTTTAGGAGAGCTGTGCACCAGATACTCCGAATTCCAAGTAAATGATTATGGACAATCACAAGGAATAGTCTGCCACGACGAACGCGTTCTTGGCGCTGCGACCAGATATCGGAAATCGTGCTGCAATGTATGTCGCCACCTCCAGAATGGATTTGAGGGCATCAATTTCGTCAAGTTCGTCGAATATTCGATCGCGGCTGTTACGCATACTTTACCGATCCGTCCCCACTTAGCAACTTAATGTCAATGACGCGATGGCTCCTACAGATCTAAGCCTCCCTACTTATGACCAGTTGTAGCTGACGGCATCGACACATTCGAAGCATGGCCTTGATCTCGGCCGTGAGAGCAGCCCGCCCGAGACCCTCCGCCCCGAACCATCCCCTTTTGAGACGTTTCTTCGAGGTTGGAGTGGAAGGGAGATGGGAAAACGCGCAGTACCCATTTCCCATTAGTGGCAAAGCTTTATTGGTACGTGTCTGTGGGACGGCATTTGCCTTTCACCGCCACTCGTCTGCCCTCGGAGGACCGCCGAAGACCGTGTTTTCAATCCGCACGAACGAGCGTTCACTTGGGCAGCCCAGATCCCCCTTCATTGCCCCCTCCCCCCTCCCCCACACACACTCCTTCCATTGTAGTCCTATTTTAGGCACTGCCACGTCTGATCTTCTCCCCCTCCCTCCGATTGAGGCCAAGCGCGCAGAGATAAGAGACTGGGGATGTGGCGCAGCTAAGTACCGAAGAGCGGCAAAATACAGGCCTTGCGTAATTTATCCCCTCTCACGAACTTCTAAACTCCTTTGCTTTTTTTTCCTTTTCTTTTTGTGTGCGTGGTGGGGTGCTAGAGCTGCATCGCCCTTCGCACATGCGAACATCCGAAATGCCTTGGGTCAAAAATGAAGACGTTTTTCTTTCGGCAAAAAAAGTGGGGCATGTTTGCTGAATCAGGGGTTCAAAAAAAAAGGGGGGGGCGTGCGTTTATACGGGTATAGCGACGTATGCTGATGAGGGTACATGCAAGTGCTAAGGATACAAATGATGGTTATTCTTCACAAAGACTAGCAGAAATGTAGAGAAATACGAACAAGAAGCGAGAGGAGAGTGTGTGCGTGGAGGAGCGAGCCCGTGAGCGGGAGGGGCAGAAAAAAAAAGCGAACGAGCAGTGCAGCAGAGAGTGGGAGGGAGAGGCCGGACGAGCAGACAGGGGCCCAGAGAGTGTGTGTCCCACAAAACCCGAATAGGAAAATACGAGAAGGAAATAGAGCAAAAAAAACAGCGAGAGGGCGACAGCCCTCGACTACGCGCTCTCAGTCGCTCTCCTCGTCCTCTTCCTCCGCAGCCGAGCCGCCGTTCCACTCGCACTCCCAGGCGAACTTGGACCCGTCGGGCTTCGTCGCGTCTGGAGGGATCTGGAGGACGTTCCGGACGCGCGCCAGGCGGGCGAGCAGGGCTTCGCGCTCCGCTTGGAGATCAACGATGTAATCGATGGCTAAAGAAAAATGAAAATAAAAGGGGGGAAGGGAGAAGAAAAGTTCAAGGTCAGCCTAAACCCCGCCAGTCGAAAATTGCAAACAAGGAAAAAAGGAAAGAGACGAAAGAGAGAGGGAGGGCAGGTGCTCGTGCTCTTTTTTTTTTTTTTGAATGGGCCAAAAAACGGGCTGACGGACTCACACTTCTGGAGGACCACGTACTCGCTCTTCGGCCCAGCCCGCCCGTCGAGCCTCTCCCCATCGTCCCCAGCCTTGGACCGCACGCGCTTCTTGCGCGGCGGGTGCGCCCCACCCCCACCCGATCGACGCGCACCCGACGATGCGGCCGCGGCCGCAGCCGCCGCAGCCTCTTCCGCTTCCTGCGCGGCGATCGCCTCCCTCAGCGCGGGCACAGAGTCGCAGAGGGCCTCGTACCCGCGTCGGATGTTCGCCCGTCGCTTCTGCTCCGACTGGATGTGGTTCGCCTTCTTCTGCGAGGGCGAGAGCAGCGCGGGCTTGCCCGTCGCGTTGCTGGCGTTGCTGTTCGGATTCGACTGAGTGGGTGCGGCGCTCGGGCCGGCCGAGGTCGGAGTGGGGAGCCGGCTGGACGAACTCGAGGTGGACGAGGTGGACTTGCCCACCGGCGGCGGGACGCCGCCGGCGGTGGCTGTGGGCGAGACGCCGGCGATGGAGAGCGACGGACGGCGCCGCTTGGGGGAGGGGAGGAGGCCGGATTCGGTGATCGCGCGCTTCGCCCGGCCGACGCCGTCCACGGTCGCCGCCCGCTGCCGCGCGCCGGCGGGCATGGGCAGGACGTCCGAGCGCGTGCGGGGCAGCGATTGGAGGTGGGGCGGGAGGACGGTGAGCGGGCCGGACGAGGGCGCGGCGAAGGAGGACGGGTTGCCGTTCGCGTGAGGGTAGGCCTGCTGCGGTAGTTGTGGCTGCTGCTGCTGCTGCTGCATTTGGGGCCGAAAGCTCGACAAGTCCAGGCGGGAGGAGGAGAAGAAGTGCGCCCCCCACGACGGGTCGGACGCCGCGGGCGACAGGAAGGAGGCGCCAAAGGGGGGCGGCGCCCCGCCTGCGCCGCCGTGAGCGAGCCTGGGGTCTGGATCCGGCCAGGCGCGGTTGGCGTAGTTGAGGGACATGAGATCCTTGGTCGCGCGCGCGAGGTACTCCTTCTGCTGGGGGTCGTCCTCCACGTGCGGGTGCTCTGCGGCGACGATCGCGCCCCACTCTGGGCTGTAGACGTCGGTGGTGAAGGAGACGTTGTTGAGGAAGCCCTCGAGTGCCATGGTCTCTGAGGGGGTGAGGAGAGGCATGTCCGCGAGCTCTCTGCCGATGAAGTCGCTGAGGAGGGACGTTCCCCTGGGGTTGCTGCTGGTAGACTGCGGACGTAAGCGAGTTCCGTGGGGGGGAAGAGGCCGGATGTCCGCTGGGAGCGGGGGGGACGGACGCGGCGGGGACGGCGGCTGTCTGGACGAGTCGGACGGGGGCGGCGATGAGGAGTTGGAAGCGGCGAGATGAGAGCGGTTGGGAGAGAGTGAAGAGTCAGGCATCCTTGAAGACGAGGCCATGTGATAGATATACGCCAACTTCGCTCGAGCGACTCTCACACCGGGCTTGGAAAAGAAACGAAGGCCGGAGACGGGTATGTTCTCGCTGCCCTACAGCCACCCCGTCCTCCTCTGCCCCCACAACAGCCCAATTCAAGTCGTCGAAAGCTTACCTCCTCCTAATCCATTCCCCCGCCAAGTCGGAGATCCTTAGATAGATAGATCTCTTCCGCCAAAAAAAAAAAAAAAAAGAAACTTTTTTTCCCCATCATTCGAAGCACACCCCCGTCTTCCCCTCCCGTCATCCCGCGCTGTATGCACCCACGGCTGCTCACCTTCTCCGGCTCACCACACATGTCACCCAAAGTCACCACCTCCTCCGTCGACAAACGCGACAAGAAACGCAAGTTTCGCACGGTGAGCGTCTGTTCTTGTCCCAAATGCGTCATGAGCGACCTCGAAATACTACGACTGCTTTATTTTTTTATTTTTATTTTGTCTTCCTCTGTTGACGGGACTTTCAGGACGGAACCGCAATCTGGACGCGCCCCATCGTAGACGGTCCAGGCGTCTGGGTGAGCTGCGTCAAGGGCAAAGAGCGACAGACCGTCGGCGAGCTGTACGATCTCTTCGAATCGGTCCGTCTCTATCTCTATCTCTTCTCTCCTCCCATCTCTCCCCACGTCGTTTCCGAATTACCCCTTTCGGCGATTGAGAACGATCCAACCCACCCGTATGCGCACACGACCACACCGCGTACGAAACGGCTATTATTTCTCCGGCCGCGTGGAGAGGAGAACACGCTCGTTCTTCAGCGAAACGGGTCGGCGATACGCACCCAAGAAGACGGACGCATTCCGCGCACTACGTCCCCCCCCCCTCTCTCCTTCTCCTTCCTTCCCGTCTGCTATCGACGCTAACCGCATTCCTCTCGGATTTCCGCCCCTTGTCCCGCACAGCTGGCCGACGAGCTCTGGCCGCAGTCCTCTGCCGCTGCCACCTCTAGTGCCGTACCTGGAGACGACGGCTCTGACAACTCTGACGACGACGACGACGGTCTCTCTCTCGAACAGCAAATCGCGCGCCAAGTCGCAGCCATCAAGCGACCCCGGCGCGAGCAACGTTTCGGTTCGTGCGCCACACACACACATTGCTTTTTTTTTTGAAATGAATAATGACGAGAAAACTCCCGTTCCCCGCCTCGTACGGGTCGCTGACCACGAACTTCTCGACGTCTACCCCCCGCACTCCCTCTCGCCTACAGCCAACTGTAACACAAACACGCCTTGCCGTATGCCCACTCCCCTTTTGTCTCCTTCCGACCCACAAGGGGCGGTTATCTAAACCCGACCCAACTTACCCCGCGCATTCTGCCTCCCTCCCCCCCCTCTCTCGCTTCTCGACGCCAACTTTTTTTTTTTTGGCTCGGTCCCGCAGTTGTCTTCATTTCGACAAAGCCGCCGGTCGACCCCGTCCAGCTCGTCACACGCCACATCAACAACGTACGCCAAACGGGCGTCACAGGCACTCGGTGGGTGTCCCTCTCTTCTACCCATTCAAAAAAGAAAGGCCGTCCATCACGAACGTTTCTTTCTGATGGAACTGAGCCTCTGGCCGTGCCCAAACCGTGGAGATCTCTCTTTTTTGATCGTCTCTTGTTTGTGGCGCGCTTAGGAATACCCACCGGCTCACCCCCGTTTCCGCGTCGTGCACGGCGAACCTGCCTGAGATCCGCTCGCTCGCCACACGCGTCCTCCGCGCCTTCTTCGATTCGCAGCCCGAGCGGTCCTACAGCGTGAGTGTACACGCCTTCTGTCCATTTTTTTGGCGCACCCACCAAAGTCCACTTTTGTTTGTTTTTTTAATATCAACCCCATCATCTGTTTTACCGTCGTTTGAAAACAAAACGCACGCAGTACAAGATCGAGCTCCACGTGCGAAACCACAGCACGCTCGCACGGGACGTGATCCTGCGCGAGATCGCGAGCTGCGTCCCGCCGGGGCACACCGTCCAGCTCGGGAACCCCGAGATCTTTATCCTCGTCGAAGTCTTCAAGGTGCGATCCGTCTCTCACACACACGGCAAACGGTCTCGACTCTCATCTGACCATCACGTTTCTTTCGATCCGCCCTCTCCCCCACACATACATCCCAACCCCTTTCTCCCGTGCGCGTGTGACATGGGGAGGGCAGGCCGTATGCGGGATCGGCATCGTCAGGGACTACTACGACCTCCAAAAGTTCAACGTCATGGAGCTCGCCGCCGCCGTCGCGAAAGAGCGGGCCGCGGAGACGGTCGAAGCCGGCCCGTCTGACAATTCCACGGTGACAGCTCAACCACTAGAACCGGTACCGACAACATAAATCTTTTATACAAAAACATTAGCACCCCTGGAGAAGGGGGGTGGTTCCTTGTCGTTGAGTGCAACGAGCAATCAAAGCGATCATTTTCACCGCGTGGTTTGCCGCACATGCGCTTTCCGGATAGAACACATACCGCCGGGAGAATCGACTTGGACACTTCAATAGCCGGAGTCTTTTCTTCTTCTTCTTCTTCTCTCTCTCTCTTCTATACCGCTTTTCGGGTGCCTTTGTATCTATTCTTGTCTCCTCACGACCTAAAAAGCTGGGGCCGAGACGCGATCGTTGGTCGAACACACGCATGGACCTGTCTGTTGCACATCAACGAGCCAGGGGAGACCCATGTGCAAACAAAAACAACGTCGTCCGAGAGTCTGTCCACCCCTGTCGGTTTTAATCGCAAAGGTGAATTCTTTAATTGAAAGAAAAAAAGGAAGAAAGAGAAAACAGCAGTGGATCTCTCTTACCGAAGCGCTGTTTCGCTTCCTCTCGCAGGGCTAATATGCAAGCTTCGGGAACCAAGCTTTTAGTGGCGAGAAGCTAAAGTTTGAAATTTGATGCGTGATCGCTTGGCGAAAAGGTGTCGACGGCCTTCCTGTCTGCCGTGGCGACGTCACATCTTGACGATTCCTTCATCAGCAGCACGTAGTCCCCTCAGGGAATATATACAAATTATCCAATATCGTGACGGCAAGTGTACGAAACAGATGCCCAGGAAGGAACCCCATAAATTTGCCAGAAGTGTTCTTGTCGGAGCTTTCAGTAGTGTTCACGAGAAGATGCAGTTGCGGATCAGCTGTCGGCCTATGTCCCTCTGCTATAAACAGGGTGAATTACAAGATGCGTCCCCTGGTATGCATATGGAGGTTGGCATTGGGGTCTTACCACCCGCCATCAACCGTACACTAGATAATTTAGGGTTATGAGAGAGCTCAAGCAGCCAACAAATGGCTGTTTGGAACCCTCTCCTATTTTTTATAGTATTCTTAATCCTATTCAGGCGTTAGCTTTGTTTCATTTTATTCACTATCCAAGACATAGTTCGTGATAGATTAAAAGTTAATTAACAAAAAGACTACAACAGCTCAATGGCCCATGAAGCTCTAGGTTTACAAGTTGAGTTCTCATGCAAGAAAGATGTGATGCGATGAATGGGCCTCAGGTCATGCGTGCAGGTGTCGAATGAATCAGAATCAGCCACACGTTGCTCCCGTTTGAAAACCTGGTGCCCTTTCAAGCGGTTTCAATACCCTCTTGTTCGTATACGCTCAATGTTGCACTGTAGGCCTTGAGCAGAAACTCCCGGCTCAGAATCCGGCGTTCCCGCACGTGGCGTTCCAGCGCGCGTTGCCCCACTTCATGGATGTGCTGGCCCTGTTGGCAGCAACGAAGTCAGAGAGGGAACAGGTGCCGTACTTGCGCGTAGCGCTCGAGGTGCACATGCTCAGGGGCAAAGGCGAATCGTTGAGCACCAAACGTATCTGCGGACCCTGGAAGCTATTGACGACAATCAAACGCGAAAGGAAAAATAATAATAATCCATAAGCTCTCCGAACAACGGTTTTTTTTTTATAGAACAAAATAGTGCACGTACGACTTTTTGCACGTAAACTTCTCCCATACCATCTGCGCGCCAAACGGCACCTGGTCCGACGTCTTCCACTTCCGGTCCGGCCGGACCGGGCCCGTCGCGCTCAGCTTCGGCGAGTCCTTCACGAGGCCGAGCGCGGTCAGTGCCATGTCGATCGTCGTGTCGTGGCCGAACTCGAGGTAGACCTCCTGCGTCTGATTCGTGAAGCGCTCGATGAGCGTATCCACGTACAGGCTGCCGAGGATGGGGCCCATGTCGCCCGGCAGGTTGTAGCCGAAGGCGCCGGTCATGAGCAGGTCGAGCTGGTACGTGAAGTCGGCGAGTTCGGACTTGGTGAAGGCGCCGCACCAGGGCGAGGTGCCATGCGCAGCATAGTCGTATGCACAACTGGGGATCACAAAATAAACCAGTTGGCTAGCAGTAACAAGGGGAGATGAAGGTACTTACGCGTAGAGAGCACCTTGGGTATCACCGTCCGTAAGACCAATGCCAGGAAGGAGCTTGTTCAGGCGCTTGGTGATGGGTGGAAGGTAGATGTTACCCCAGGTGATGGTCGCATTGTTTCCGTACGCGTACTGCCATTTCTTGCACGTGTCCATAGGGGTGATCCACCTGTTGCAAAAAGGTGATATGAGCAGGGGTATTGAAACAGGTGTTTGAGAAACACACGCACGAAATGGTGACGTTGTCCTCAGGGATTGTCTTGAACGCAGTGGCGTTGAGAGTCGGCCAGTCGCGGCCGAAATAGCCCTGCGCAAACCACTGTGCAGACTCAATGACACGATCCTGCAAGCCTGCAAGAACCGTTGTCGCATTCAAGTTTGGGTATTTGAGCTTGAATCTAGAAGACGAAACAATGTCAAAATTGGCGAACCCTAACAAGTAAGCATTCGACAGAGTGTTGAAAGAAACGCACGCGACACCATGCTCAAACAGTTGCTTCCTGCCTGGTGCGGTGAGATCGTTCACACCAAGCGTGGACTTGTACCCGTCCTTGAGAAATGCGAGGTTGGCGGGAAGCTTTGCTTTCGCAATGTCTGCTGAGTGTGCGGCGAGCTTCGCGGTGAGGTTGGTGGTGAACACGAGCTCGGACGCGAGTGGGTAGCGAGAGCCGTGACGTCCCATCTGTGGTTACAGAGACGACAGAAAATATACATCAGAAAAAAGAAAAGAATTCACGAAGGATGGGTCAGTTGAAGGCGCACCAGCATGACCTGGTCTACGCTGCAGTCCGACGGGAGTGTCTCGACGATCCCTGCAGGCACTGGGGCCTTGTGGTACGGCGCGAGGTTCCCAAGGGTGTCATACACATTCTCTTGTGGGTCAACGGCTGCAGCGTGAATGAGCGGGGTGAGGGCGACCAGCGAGAGCAGTGCTTTGCTGAACATGATGTCGGCCGTCGTCGGCGTCGTTGTGTGCAGAGAGTTCGAGCCGGGCGAGGGTCAGTGGCAAGCGGACGCTGAATGCGGGTTGCATTTTTTTGCAGTATTTATAGAAGAGAAGAATCAATACGGATAAGGAACGTAGGATGGGGAAGCACATGGAGGTGGTGATGAGAGCCGTCGGCCATCAGTTTCTGTGTCGCGTTTACTGTGTTCCTCCATGCTCTCTCGGCGACCAAATACGCCTGAGTAGCCAGGAATAGACCTGACTTGTGAACGTGCGCAAAAAATGATGTTGTAAGCCGTGTGCTCCTGCCCACGCCACAGAGTTGTTTCGAGTCGCAGCAGGCGTTGACCAAGTCGGAGACAGGAAAATGCGGCGTCACTGCAGTGGGGCGAAAAAGTGATAAAGCTCTGGGCGCCTATTGCTCGCTTCTCGACCGTGTGCTCGTGGCCGCAATCACCGCACGCGTGGATCGGGGTTGACAGCACGAGGCAACCACGATAGGGACATGTGAATCGACAAGGAATGAATGCAGTCAGGTGATCAGTTTATATGGGCAATACAGTGGACAGTGAATCAAGTCGGGAGATGACTTTGACACGAATCATCCGCTGCGTGTACAACATACGCACGAGTCAATCACTCGAAATGGATCTCGAACGAGAAGGGCGCCTGACCGCAAGCTGAAGCGAATGGAGAAAGGAGTATCAGATAGCTCAGGAGCTAAATCTATGTAACACAAGCCAATGTGCGAATGATGCGATGAGTATAGCTGTAGGAGGAAATTGCAAGAAAGAGCATGAAACACAGGGAAGTAACGCAAATGACTGGTGAGTAAACGTGATGGCGCTAAATTACTGCAATCGAACATGTCCAGTCACTTGAGAGGGGGTATGGGTTCGGTGTGACAGTCGGTTAACAATACAAGGTCCGTTCGTCGGAGTTTGAGTTTTGGTTGTTCGTACGAGGAGCGACCGGAGGAATGACGCTAGCCCGCACCAGGCCGTGGTGGCTGGAAAAAAAGATCGGCGAAACGTATAAACAAAAAAAAAGGGGGGGGAGGAAGGCCTGGTGCCCGCGAATTGGTGCCTGCGGAGGGAAAGGCGTAGCGGAACTACCGCGTCGGGGGCGCGAGAGTCGACATGCGGAGGCCCTGAGCGAGCTCTGCCTTCCACGAGAGCCGACGGACGGCCTCGGCGTAGTCGACCCACTCCCGCCGGCGCTCCTTACTCTCGAGCCAGTCCGGCTCGAGCGCGGACACGTCGAGCTCGTAGAAGTGGTACGTCGACGCGGGCGACGGGATCGTCGTCACGAACCGCGTGATGTTGCCACGTACGCCGGCTGCGTTCGATACGCGTGAGAGCAGCAGAAGCGGCGGCGGCGACAACAGCAGCAGCGGTCGTAGCGGGTAGTGGTAAGTTTTTTTGAGATATGTTTGCGGAAAAGAGGACAGAGCGGGGCGCGCAGGACGAGGGAGAGTTAGGACTCGCGTAGACGGTGAGACGGGCGGAGGGTATGACCTTCTTCCAACGCTTCCCGCGACGCCGCGGCTTCAAGGACGCCATCTGTAGTCTCCCAACCACCTTTCGGCACTGCAAACGGCGGGAAACCCCCAAGAGTGTTAGAAGAAGTTTTTAAAGACCAAGCAGGCAGAAGAAGTCCCCCATAAACGGGACGCCCAGATGACATGACTACTCACAAACCCAATAATCCGGCCGCTTCCTGCTCGTCACCATCAGCACCTTGCCCGCCGCACGCGAGATGGGTATCGCGCAGCAGACGATGCGAGGAGTAGAACGGCCCTTGTTTCCGGCGCCCATTGGTCGGAGGTGGGAGGTTGTGCGGGCGGGTGATGTAGCGGGTGGAGGAGGGAAGAAGAGGAGCTGGAGAATTGTGCTCGGCGAAACGAGAGCGAGTGCGAGATGACTACGTTGCGTGGCGCGGTGTCCGGAACGCTCGGGAATCTAGGCGATGCTCGGCGTGCTTCCAAGGTTTGTTGCGTTGTGCAAACCGGTGTAGGGGAGCGTGCGTCTGTGTGGAAAGATGGCTACCGGAGAAAAAACGCTGGTGGTCGAGACAGGAGGTGATGATGTGGTGCTGGCCAAAGGCGAGAGAGGGGTGCGGTGATCGAGCCTGTCGCTTATTTAAATTAGTTCGTTTGCCTCGGCGGGGTGGTAGGCAGCCTCGTATTTCTTCGTCCGGCCTTTTGTCTCGAGGACCGTGTTCGCTGGCAGTGGTGGGAGAGGAACAAAAAAAAGTTGAGGAGCGGGTACGTCCCGGAGGTTTTTTCCAACCTGCTTTTTCAGTGATTGCTCACGGGCCACGACAGGGACAAGTTGATGGGGAGTTCAAACAGACCACGGCACGGATGCGATCCGACTACGTGGAAGAAGGAGTCGAAAACTAGAAGTCGTGAATTCGACACAGAGATGGCCATCGCCTCAGCCAACAGATGACGGTCGACGACGCACGTTCGTCACTTCCATGCGTGTCGGCTCCTTGTCCTTCGGCGTGAATAGGGGCTAGCGTCTATAGTCCTAGGCTGTACGTTACAAACTAGTATAAACAAACGGCAAATGGTATAATAGCGCGTGCAGGTCCAACATAATAAGACTACGCAGTGGACTGGCTTCTAACAATGTCCTCCATCGTAATGTTCGAGCGCTCGCACATGCTCCTGAATGCCCCATCCTCCTTCATGAACAGATTGACCGGAGTGTCGAATTCCTGACAGCATCACATAGATCAGGGTCCAGCTAAGGCAGAGAAGCATCCTCGGTCACTTACACAAATGGCCCCGGCATCGAGGACTAAGATCCGATCATATCCCAGGATAGTGCGAAGACGATCTGTTGTGATAACGAATTTCAGACGGGGGGGTTTTTCCCGACCATTTTGCTCACTCACGGGCAATGCACAACAATGTTCGATCACTGAATTCTGTTCTGATAGTATGCTGAATCTTAGCGTCCGTCGACAAATCCACCGAAGCGCTGAATAGAGGAGCCAGTGAGCACGGCGATGAAACCAATGAACAAAAGGATCGCACGTTGCTTCATCTAAGATCACAACCTTCGAGTTCTTGACCAAAGCTCTTGCAATAGAAAGCAAACTTCGCTCCCCTTGCGACAGGTTTGCACCTTCACTCTCGACGACCGAGTCAAGCGTGAAGCGAGTTCGTGATCCATCTGGGTACGTCGCGGCATTATTGTCTTCAATAAGATATGAACGACGCAGGCTGTCCCATAACTTCGCGTCGTCATACATGCTGAATGGATCTAGATTCGAACGGATGGTGCCAGAGAAGAGAAGTGGCTATCGAAGCTATTAATAGGCACACGAGGTGAAAAGCGATGATAAGTTGCCTTACATCCTGAGGAATAATGGAAATTTTTGAGCGCAAATCCCGAAGGCCGATTTTGGAAATATCCATACTAGAAATTGTGTCAGAGTACATCAGTATCAGGAACTAGCAAGCGCACCCATCAATGTGAATCGAGCCAGCAGAAAGCTCTACTATCCTGAATAGAGCAAGAAGCATAGAGCTTTTCCCGGCTCCAGTACTAACAAAGCAATCGTTGAGACAATGCTTTTCGACCTGAAAGATAAAATCTTCTTACCGTCCGACAATTCCAACCTTTTCACCACCATGAATGTGCATGGTAATACCTGGCCTGCGTGAGCGACGCATGTTTTTCATATGCGCTACATGACACACCTTTCAACACCTCTGGCAGTCCAGAACGGTAGCTCATTCGAATAGCTTCAAAGTCAATGGCGCCCTCCGATGGCCATGACGCGCTTGGCTTGCATTCAGGCACCTCGTGCGCAGCTTCTTGTACAATTAGGTCCTTTCGGCTGTATTGTAACACTCGTTCCACAGAGTTCATGTAGTTCTCCACCTCTGCGGACTGGCGGGTGACCAAGCCACAGAGCTGTGTGAGGGATGCTACAGATATGCTGGAGGTGAGAATTGAAGTGGAAACTGTGAGATGAAAACTAACTAGTGTAGGTGAGGACCAAGCCAACTTGAGCAGGGCTGATTCCGTTTGTGCCGCTCACAGCTAGTATAGCGACGACGAATACCACTTAACCCCTTGCTTAGCATCTCGTTGTTTGCATCATCAAGGCTTACTCACTGATACCACCGAGAAAATCGAGTCGAATGGCTAACCACCTATAGATTGTTACTTCAAATTCCACTTTGTAAACGTAAAAAGTACCTTTGATTTGTGACACTCAAAAACAAGGCCCGGTTTTCAAGGTCAACATAATACTTATTCTCGTGCAAAAATCGTGGTATCTCTCCAAAAGACCGAATGGTTGGCAAACCAGTCAATGACTCCGCAAAGTGGCTGTACAGAAGCGAGCGGAGCATGGCATCTAGAAAGATTGAACATGCCGCAACAACGAATACCAGCTGTAACTTACCGAGGCGTTTAATCTCACGAGCTGATGAGCGGTAGAACGCCGCAAAGTAGCTATAGCCAAATGCAATGAAAACCACAGCAACGACTGGCGTATTTGTGAGAAAAGCAAGAAGAAATAAACGATAGAATATTGCTTACTGAAGTAATGTTCAATAATGGTAATCATGACTGGTTGCACATGAGCCCGTGGTAAGCAGAAAAGTATCATTAGACGTACCAATGGCGCCTACGGCGTTTGCGATAGTAATAGTAACTATGTCTGATATAAGTATAAGAGCAAAACCGTCACATGTATCCACTTACACATCCGCATTGATACTGAGGTGAATGCTCAGTTAATAATGCAGTGTAAAGAATTAACAAGAGCTTACCAGCAAGCTGATCGTCTATGGCTACAAGAAAAATCAGCCCTATAAGCACAAATGAGCTGATGGCGACATACTATCAATATCCTTCCCTAGAAAACGTTGAGATAATTAAGTATATATAAAAAATAGCAACATACCAAAGACACCTAGGATGCGACCCATGGGTGTTGTATCAAAAAATGACATGGGTGCATAGAAGATATTGGTGATTGATTGATGGTGAAGGTTTTCCGAAACATAGTAAGACATGAAGTCCATAACAATTCCACTGGGTGAGTATATGAGTTATTGAAAGCAGACAAACGGATTGTAGAAAACTTACACAGCGAACGTAAAAATAGCCTGGACAATACCAAGGCATCCATACAATGTCTGGTAAAATCCAGTTGATTTTTTGAACTCACTGTAGGTATGTCAATAGAAGATTATACTGGCCAAATAAAACAAACTCACTTTTCTTGCCACCATACCAACGTATATGTATTAAGAACGAGCGAAGACTGCATCAAAATCATAGACAATAGCAACAAAGGTGCCGTGATGGCTCCTTTACCAGCTTTGAGATAGTCGAGATAAACTACGAGGAAATCGCACGTCAATCTGAGTGGAGAAACATTTTTTTAGAGGCTTACCTCTCCAGGAAACAGACCCAGTGGTCCGCTTCTCTGATACAATTAGTCGTCCCTCTAACTTGCCTGTACCTGCACCAGTCCTCTTGTTGGACTTCTCCTTTGCATCCTCTAATTCAGTTCGCTGTAGTTCCTGGATGTCGTCTCCTTCGACTGCCTCTTCTTCCTTCTCCTCTTCTTCCTGAGCGGCAGCGCCACCAAACTGACGATCAAGACGAGCAAACTCCCCGTCAGCAATCACAAGCTCTTCGTACGTGCCCTTTTCAACGATGCGTCCAGAATCAATGGTGTATATGTAGTCGCATTGTGAAAGGAAGTGTAGTGCGTGAGTGACAAGAATGGCCGTTCGACCACGGTTGCGGAGTGCGCCAGCAATTGCGTTGGCGAAGAGAGCCTTCCCAACGTGCGCGTCGACCGCTGACAGAGGATCATCAAAGATGACAATCTCTGCGTCTGCGTAAAGAGCGCGTGCGATATTCACTCGTTGCTTTTGTCCTAGTTTGACTGTGAGCTCGGGTGTGGACTTACTATTGGCTACTACCTACCACCAGAAAGGTTGATACCACGCTCTCCAATCTACTCAAAAGGTCAATGTATGGTTTCAAACTTATCACTATAGAAAACTCACTTCGGTGAGGTCACCATCTGCAAGGACTTCGAGGTCAGGTAGCAAGCATGCGCTTTCAACGGCAGACCAATAACGACCTTCGTCATATGGTGCTCCAAAAAGAACGTTGTCTCTCTATATTAAGCTTTAGTTCTAAATTACGGGTTCATGCAATGAGGTCACGCACAAGAGTCGCATTCTGAATCCACGCAGTCTGTGGACAATATGCAACGCGTCCTCCAAAAGTAACTTCTCCACGGACTTTCCGCATCTCGCCAATGAGGCCTTGAAGCAAGCTTGACTATAGGCAGCACACATTAATATCCGTGTTAGATCATCGCGTATTTAGCTCGCACCTTTCCACTCCCAACAGGCCCGACGATGGCAATTATACTCCCTCTCGGCACATCCATGCTTACGTCCTGCACTCGAAAAGGCTGGCTGGTATTTCCGTTCTCATGAGCCGGCACTGAAGGTGGAGTTTGGGTTCCTCGCTTCTTATCTTCCTTTCCTTTTGCTTTGCTTGCACTTGCATCGCGCCTCTCACGCTCTAGGGAGCTTTCCTCCCATTCAAAGGTTGCTTCCCGCACAAGAAGTGCTGGTTCTTGCTGTGGGATAACTGTAATAGGCGAGCCATTCATTAGATCAGCGTGAAATATCTTCCCTAGACGTTCGAATGCGTTGCGTGAGTCGGAAATGGCAGAGAGCGCGCGGGGGAGGAGCATCAATGGTTGACGAAGAAGCTGAAACAAGGCAAGGGATGAAAAGACAATAGCAGCATCGAATTTATCGGAAGTAGATGAATAAGCCACTAATGCAATGGTTGCCGCAAGTACAGGAACCGTCCATGCAAATGCAATGCTAAGATAAGACGACTTCAAAAAGTGTTACGGTCCAATTGTAGGTGGAACACTCACTTTGATGACCGCAGAAACTGAATTTTACGGACAGAATGAAGCTCAAGCCTGCGAATGCCAAAAATGCCTGGTCCAAAAAAGATCAGATGTCAGTCATTGTATCTAACAATCAACTAATTTAGACGCACGATCGAGGAATGATAGCTCATATGTGAAGTACTTCACGACACGCATTGCAGCTGGATTGTCGTATCATGACCCTGGGAGCAATAAGGAAGATAGAGTTAGACACTTACCAAGGATTTCCGTGAGCAATTTTGCACGCTTATCAGTCCATTGCATCGACTTGCGACGGATATTAAACTGCATGGTCATCACGCGTTCTTGAAGTGGCATGATGAGAACAAACAGCGAAAAACCGGCAAGTGCGGATGGCCCAAGTTGTACACAGAGGATGATGAGACATATGCTAACTTGAACGGGCGCAGTCCACCCGGCGTGCTGGATCGCGATGTGAGAAGCTACGCATTGTAAGATTAGCAATAAGAGACTACTCACAAACCATTGCGCAGCCTGGTCTATACGACTAACCTGGGGCAACGTCGTCAAATTTTTGGAATATCCCATACTCAAACTTCAGCTACTCACGTCAGTCGATATATGGTTAACAATCGCCGCACTCGGTAGAATTGTGCGAGCTTTTGGTGTGAGATGCACCCCGCGGTTGTAAATAGAACCAATGAGAGCAGCACGAGTAAGTACTCCTGTGGTCATAGAACGCCAGAAAAACTAGCCATGCAATATTGTCAACAAATGCTGTAAAAATGGTATAATCCACACACCTGGTGCTGGCACACACTGGTTGTGACCGTCATAAGAAATAGACCAATCGCCATGGCCACGCCTCGACCAATATCAGGAACATCAGTTCCGTCTCTCCGAGCCGTTGCGCGTGCCTGTCCAAATCTAATAATGGTCTGAAAAACATAAGTAATTGATTTAGGAGATGAGATATGTTTGCACGTACGCGAACCACTAAAGGTGCTGTGTTCGGCGCTTTAGCATTCAATATTCGGATCAAGGGAGACATGTGTCACATACCCATAAGCTGGGAGGTATCTCCAAAGACTTTGAACAACCCCGCCGCCCAAAAGTTGAAGCCAAATACGTCATTAAGAGCCCAAGCTAAGCTCGCGTGCCGCTTTCCATTATCTTCTCTCCACAGATGCTCGTTCTTTTCCCTTGACCGCCCTTGAGGCATTACTGCCCATTTCAAACGACGAAACACACTTGGCTTGATGTCACCTCGTGCCAAACGCATATTGTAGTCTTCTGCTATCTGGATTCGGCGAATCCAAGACTCATCCAGCTTTGCAGAAAGTGTTTCTGTTGTTCGCGTGTCGTCTAGCCTCCATAAGTCGGTTGCTTGAAGCGTACGGGTGTATCCAAGCGTCTGGGGGTACATACATGAGTCGTGGTTCTAGCTTTGAAGTGCCAAAAACATGCCATTATGTCAGACATCCATGAGTAAGTAAGAGTGGATATGATAGAGCATGTTGCAAGGGGAATTAGCTGAGAGATTGTGTCAGTTGTCGAAATGCTTGTGGCATGAGCGGCTACATGTACATACTTTTGCTGCGTCAAGGGAAGCGGGTGGTGGTGGTGGTTCGCGAGGTGCGCGCCTACAATAGTCAGTAGTGAGTTTGAAAGAAAAAAGATATTCTTGTCTGCAAACGCACCATATTTGCCACCTGTTATAGCAAAGAGACATTCGTAAGTTCAGTCATACCTGTGCTTAAGTTTGTATGAGGTGCGCACCAATGTTCCCGAATGTGCATACGCACTTTGCCTGTGTCCAGTTGCAGGTGCTGAGCATTCTGAACGGTTACAGGCTCTGCTCTTGCGCTACGTTTCTCGAAGTCTCCTTCCTCTGAGCCAGGCTTCTTGTATACAGGCTCTTTTTCAAGAGACGGTGCTCGTGTGACATCATGTGCGTCTGACGCTATAGACGGAGACCGTTCACTCTTTGTCATCGGTATCAAGCACTTGAGTCCAGTGAGAAGTAGACAGCAAGAGAGCACGAGCAAAACAAGAAATCCATCGAG
Source organism: Waitea zeae (assembly GCA_037855215.1). Taxonomy (NCBI): domain Eukaryota; kingdom Fungi; phylum Basidiomycota; class Agaricomycetes; order Corticiales; family Corticiaceae; genus Waitea; species Waitea zeae. Next base: position 6,282 of record JAZHGK010006646.1, on the reverse strand, counting down.
GCGTTAAATACAGCCCAGGCGCGCATGCGTGTTGTCAGACGGGAGAGATAAACAGCTGGTTCGGGATCGCTGCCGATGACGCCGCGGCAAAAAAGAACCACCCGTCCGCGGCGTTCTCGAAATCTCTTCCGAGCCCTGGTCCTAGCCACGCTCGCTACTGATTTACTTGGTATCGATTGTTTGTCATTTCATAGCGAAACCAGGAGCACGAACAATGGTCTATGAAGCTGAAGTTTGTAATTGTGCCATTTATTGAATACTTTTTTTTAGTGTTATCACAATCCAAACCAGTGTTAAAAGCGTGTTGATCTCGAAGTCATAATACATTCACGTAAGGAATATCAACACACCCTCAGCTGCTTGCACTGTCACCTTACCTCCGTCCAACGATTCTTCTATCAGCGTCCCCGCAGCTACACCTTGAGCAAAACTTTGCCCCGCCCAGGTCGTCTTCGCCGTATCCTTTTCATCCAGGCTTGGCGCAGTCATTCTTCTTACCCTTGCTTTTGCGCCACTTCTAACATATGATGATAGATCAAACGTGGCAGACGTAGACGAACTGCGCTCGGCAGCGGTGTTAAGGACAACAATTCGCTTAAGTACGCCACTATCCCAGAAGGCGTAAACTGCTAGCTCTGCATGTCCGGGAGTGTCGATGAGTGCGACTTGAGATTTTCCCGATTTTCCGAGGGCTTCTGTCACGAGTAGGTACGCAACAAAAGACGGCGCGGCACGAGCAGCACCGTAACGATCTGACTGGACTGGATACCAAAGGTCGTACCATGAAAAACCTGGGCTACAAGCGACTGGCATCAACACGTGTTCTGCAACAAGGCACAGAAGACAGGTGAACCACTGCACCTGTTTGCCTGTTGGCTGCTTTGGAAGACAAGAGTAGCACCTTGGTGCAGGTAGAGGCGCTTGATGTTAATGCTTGCACCGTACAAAATCGCTAATGTACGGAATTGTAAGTATCTTCCATCTGGAAAACATAGCTAGCTTACTGTCGGCGAGCCATAGCGCTTGTCCATACGTATCAGTCACGTTTTGCTTGCCAGAGCATGAGACAGAGCTGTATTCTCCAACGATAAACTCTCTACCCTGCCCCTTGGCAGCAGCGATTTGAGGTTTCCACAGATCAAGATAGGCCTAAAAAGAAATTTTCCTTAGTGTTACTTATGAGTGCATACGAGTTAGGTGCACAACGTACCGTGATGTTTTTGTGATTGACAAGATTTTTTAATGTTGCGATTGCATTCCTTGCGGGATCACAGGTCGAATATTGATAGGTGTGCTGTGCATACAGCTTCACGGCATTGGTGGATTCCACGCCCTCATTAATGATGGATCTCGTTGTTATTGGCGCGGCTGATGTTGGATCTTCTGCAAACCCTCCTGCAACAAAGCTGTGTGCAGGGAGCGAGAGATTACGCATGAGGTACGCAGTCCAGCCCTAATGAAAATTTAATAACGTGATGGACAGCGCAACTAGGCCATATATACATACCAAGAACTGAGACGTATAATCCGCCGACGCCCACGTTGATGGTCGTGTAGTGCCCCAAGAATAGTGATCGGCTGGCAGTATTGATTGAATAGGTGAGCAGGTTAATGAAGGCGGGTGACTTGAAAGTACCAACCTTCGTTTCCAACTGAATACATTTAAAATATAGTCAATGGGGATTTTCTTAGATTTTTGCTCTAATCAAAACCTACGTTCAAAGGCATAAATTCTGTCAAGACCGAGGTATTTGAGGGCAGCTGCAATTATGACGTTGGTTCCCATGCTAGCGCTGTTCACCAAAAAAGGGTTGAACACACCGTTTATTCCAGCTTGAGCAAATCCTATAGTGTTGTTACCAAGATTGACGCTCCAAATTACTCGTGACGATTTGGGAAAGACGTTGAATGCTTCAAAATATCCCGGGCCACTGTGAAAACTCGTCAAACAAAAACGTGATTTTATAACGTATATAAATGCGAACTATATCGTCTTATATATGCCACCCGACTACATCAAAAGCTTGAGTACCACAAGTTCGAGGAAGATACTTGCAAGTGCGTACCTGGCTTTCGATGAGTTGAACTGCAGGTGCTCCCGGGCTGAACACTGAGCTGTCCACTGTAATCCCCCCGGGCCGAATATCAGGCCCGACCCCAGTGCGTTCAACAAGGCGATTCATAAGCTCCTTTGTGAGTAAATTCGGATTGGTCGCATTTCCACCAAATGTTGGCAAGTACGAGAACTCGATGGAGAAAGAGGCGAGGCGTGAGTCGAGGGTGTCAGACGCATTGAATGGTACAGAAGATATCGGCAGTAAAGGGACCAAGGAAGCTTTGGTTGTAGCAGCGAACACGATGCTCAAAACGCCGTAGAGAGCGCAGCAAACCATTAGTAGCGAGGACAAAAGCAGCTCCAGAGGCAGACTCTCCAGCCTGAGGCTACTGCTCAGGCGTCGTGTGCTATATTTGTTGAGCAAAAAGAGTCATGGGACCTCAGATAGACGGGCGAAGTACACGCCATGTGTTCGAGAATTCACGGCGAGAACAAGAACAACAAAATACCGATTGACTGTATGGAGCGGAAACCTACGATCGCGGTGGAAGCTAGGTGGAAGTCGAACCGTGGTCAACAAGTGATGCATGATGCAATCAACCGGCCCTGGCACGGACCGGATGTTGCCGAGGTGTCTCTGCGACCTCACATGGCTACAGCAATCTTCTCCGTTTTCATTCTGGTTAGAGCCTCTGGGTTCCCTTCGGAATTGAGGATATTTGAGTCGTTCTTTCGGCTGAGGACACGACCCAGAACCTTTGCGACTCCGCAGCGCACTCCGAGTCCAGAACCAATGTTCCTTACTTTTTGTTCCTCGAACGTTGCTTTTAACATGCTGTGATGTTTATCGCGCATGCGGAGTACGCTGTCATTTCCGCGCTAAATTTGATGCTCAAAACTACACTAAATTAGAAGGAAATATAACCATCTACAAAGTCAGAACCTTGGATGGGTACAGCTTACCTGTGCTGGGGTCGTGGACGCGTATCTTCACGATCCGACACTCTTGGTAAGATTACTAAGCGGAACAAAGTTCAGTCACCTTTCGCGCTTTGCTTGCAGCCCAAGTTGTTCTTTAACCGATAGCTCTCGTATCGAGCGCCTGTTTGTGTATCATCATGTCGTACACTGACAGACGCCGCACGACGCCGTTAGCCTCGACAGCAGCGAATCGTGAGAAAGAGCGGTGTCGGTTGTTCTGGGTTCACATGATGAACTTGAGACCGCGACGAACGTGCGTAGAATGTTTAGCATCCGAGGCGCTTTCGCAAGCTCTCGCATCATCCCTCCCACCCATCAACGTGCTGTAACAAGGTACCAGGGGCTGAGGGTAAGGGCACTGTGTAAGCCACCACTGCTATATCTATAGCACCTCCATGCACAGGTCGCCTTCTTTACCTCCGCTGTTTCTTACTTTCCACGCAAAAGGCTCAAAGATCAAGGTTGTTGTACAATACGCACATCCGTGACTGGACCATACGGCCATGGTTCTTTCATTCTTTTCGATTTACACGCCTGAGCAACGGCGTGATATTGCCATCTATGTGACCGGGATCATAGCATACAAACTGGCCTTGGAATATTTCAATGGTGCGTGGCTTTCATATGTTAAACATCGATTTCGCTCATGTTCCTAGGTGCATTTATTACAATGGCTAATGAACGCTTTGGCGACGAGCGATATCAAAAAATCGGTATGTTCACCAGCTCTACCTACGCTGTTTATGTGTCTCACCTCGGGCTTTCTATCATCAGGCCTCTTGACGGGCCTAAATTCTGCAGCGCAATGCGTTGGATCGATTGTTGTGGCGCCACTCATCAAAAGGGTTCCAACTCGGACAGTCTTGTGGGATAGTTTGCTTCTGTAACTTATGCTTATAGAAGGGACTAAACTACTGAGGGCAGATCCTGCGCAGTTCTTGCATTCGGAGTCGTCTCCGCTATCCTTCTCGTGGTGGATGCTGCAACAGGAGGTTAGCGTCTCAGCCCGCTCATTCTTGCATTCAAGGTTAACTGAAGTTGTTTTGCCAGGTAAACTCAAGTACAAGACTCCTGACAACAATTCTCATTACGGGAACTGGAACCCAAACTTGTATGCCTTCTAACTGCTCACGCTGTATGCTGGCAACTTCTCTGATCGGCTACTACCAACCATCACCATGACTCAGCTTGTTCCCGGTGTATATCGTCTCTGGTTTTGCGTACGGCCAGGTAGAACTGATACGCCGTGTCATCCCTCGAGACATTGTAGGGGGAGATGTATCCAAAGTACGTTCAAAGTGTGCCGCTGCAGCTCAGTAAACTCAACCTAAATCTTAGCTGCGTCGAATGGATGCCATAGTGCATATACTGTATGAGGTAGCGGGCACTATTGGCGCTGTGACATCAAAAAGTTAGTAACAGTTCGGCAGCTATTTTGTATACAACATACTCACGACGCACTGCTTTTCAGACCTCATCGATATCTTTGGCTATAACAACTCCTATCTACTTTCTCCGCCTTTCTTTGCCATTGCCGCACTTGTTTGGGCGTCAATTGGGACACTTGGGCATCCAAGGGGCAGATCACAGACACCCCATCTAACTGAGGTCGACTATCCGACAGGAGGCTACTTCCGCCACGCTGGCCGTGCACTGCGGGCTTTCGCCAAGGCATTCTATCTCGGTGCAGTCCTCGTCTTTACCCACCGGCGGTTTGTCTGGCTTGTTCCTGGTTACAGTTTTGCGCTATATGGACACCGGTAAGCTGGTTGTTATATGAGAGCCGCTGATTGAGCTGATCAAAGACGCCCAGGTATCTTGAGAACCAGCTCGCTCCGATCTTTGCAAAGCAAGTTCTGGGAACTTCCTCTTATGCTCAAATCATGGTTGGAGCCTCCAACTTTGGCGAGCTTTTGGGTGCGCTGAGCGTTGCACTGGCTAAAAACCGTGTGCCTACACCTTTACCATGGCTTCGTCTTGACGCATTTCTATTGCAAATTATCTGGGTCCTGCCATTTCTTCACGTTAAGCAACATGATGTTCGCTCGGCGTGGAGGGTAGCTCTGTGTTTCTTACCGATATGTGGGTCACGGTTGGCTCATGTACGCATGAGAAATACTAACGATTGTTTATAGCGTATGGGTGGGCTGCTGGAGATGTGTCGCTTGCGGCCTACATACAAGGCACTCTTGCACGCATGGAGAGCACAGACAAGGATGTCTCTGCTCTTGGCGCTGTGATGGCTTTTCTTTATGTCACCTACATTGTGATTTATGTGAGCATTGTATATTACCGGGTTACATTGCTCATTGCTGATGATATCCTAGGCTATGCTTTCGTCGGTGCTCGGCAACTGGGTCGATAGCTTCATTGAAAGTGGACACTCCGGAAGTGATGTGCTCAAATACGTCGGCGGTGTCCAGTTTACTGTCCTTTCTGCTATTGTACTCATCTCGACCTTCACTCCGCGCAACGCTTTTGCATTTAATCCGGAATACATCGACAACGCACTCACGTCACCCTCAACGGACTCGATGGTCTCAGATGATGGAGCGTCCACTTTGTCACGTCTGCATCCGACTGTTCGGTCTTCTGGGACACGCCCGTCTATAGATGCAGCAAGTTACATGCAGCAAGATCCGAGGTGGCCGGAGATGGCAAAAGTGAGAGAAAGCAGAGACGGGGAGGAGCAGGAACCGTATCAGCTTACAAGGTACAAAATTGCGTCTTGATATCGCTTCGTATTGTAGATCTAATCTTCTATGTATTTCTCTGATAATTTCCTTGGCTTTTGGATGTACCATACATAAGTATAGTTTTACAAATTTTGCCGTATAGTAGTGAATTGCATGGACTTTCGTGATTTGCACACATGTCCGATATAGGTTGAAAGCTGAGGTGAAAGTTGGCATTCACATATATTCCAATAGGATAAGCGCTGCCGTTGAATCCATTTGTTTCTCGCTTGTATCTGAACTGATGCAAAAATTGGAAGCAGGCTCATGGTAGTGCCAGCCAAGTTCTTGAAGGCAGCAAAAAGTAAGCTCTCTGGCGGGGAGTCGAACCCCGCTCTCCCGCGGCCCGTCGAATGACAGGCGGGTGTACTATCCGATATACTACCAGAGATATGAAAACGCTGCTTTTAAAGTAGTATTATATCTATTCATAAAAATGTGCCGGAGATAGATGGCAATCTTGCCCATTCAGTCCAACTCACTTTGAATTACAAGATTGCCATCTATCTC